>JAACJT020022733.1:17798-31608 GCA_009936485.2 Gymnarchus niloticus | reverse complement strand
GTGTGTGTGTGTGTGTGTGTGTGTGTGTGTGTGTGTGTGTGTGTGTGTGTGTGTGTGTGTGTGTGCGCGCGCGCACATTTTTTGAGACATCTTGTCCATATAAATTGGGTAAAGAGCATCAGTTTGTTCTACGGTAGGAAAGCAGCCTCCAGCTTTTTTTTTTTATGCTAATCAAGCGTTTTTTTATATTCAAGGTAAAATTTTGTTGCTTGGTGCTTTCCTGCTGTTCTTTTTGCACCTTAAGTTATCCAGGGAGCAGCACTCTCTTTTTTCAAATCCTTCCTTTGGCAGCCAAAGGTTGAACAGCGTTATCTGGAGACCGCGGGAAGAAAGAGACTGACTTCGCTATAGGCTAGCCAGGCATGTGGCAGTTGTTATGCTGCGTTTCTCTAATTGGACACGCTCCCTGATGCACTTGGAAATCTCACTTAAAAAAAGACATTACGGGGGGGAAAAAGCCTTGACACACGACTAATTAATGTTGCAGATGGTGGTCTTGCTTTTCGTCCAATCCTGAAAGACCCCCAAAAGGAAGAGCGGGACCTCAGTTTGAACTTGGAGATTCCTGTCTGAAAGCGGAAAATGTTAACTACCTTACAAAATAGATTAGATGCTTCTGCCTTTCAAATCTGTTTTATCAATATGAAAGTCACATGAAAGCTTCAGACAAAATTGTGAAAATTTTCCTTTTCTTCAGTTGACAAAATCTGAACTTTATTACAGTGCCAATGTCAAATTTTTAAGTAAAAATTTAAAGAGTCTTCATATATGTATTAAATCTGGACATTAGTGTTCTCCTTAATGTTTGTCTGATGAGGGTGAAGTTACAGGGTATGTCTCCTCCTTTAATTTTTGTTCGGTGGTCTGGACCACTGAAGATGGGATGCATTTTATTGCAGGGTCTGCATGTTGAGTAATTTCCCTGAGATGCTAAAAAAGCAGGGACAGGACCACATGGCTGTGTAGCAGAGTGTAACCAGTCTCATAGTTTTTTTTTTTAAGGGAGTTATGCCAAAAACAGGTTCCTAGCCTTCCCCAAAGCCGACACAGGGTTTGAATATGAAATAAGTATCACAGTGCCTGAGGATCTTCAGGTCTATTGATCTCCTTGTAACTCTTCAGAAATTCAGTTAATGGCAGAGCTGCTGAATATTTAGAATCATAAAGTGAGGACGAGCTCTTTAATGTGCCTGCCTGCACGCGTACATTTACTCTATTGTACAGTAGAAACCGCATGCCGTGCGGAGCTCAACGGAAGGTAACCAAGCTCAGAGACTTTAGAAAGGCTCACTGAAAAGATGTCATGGTTCGTAACATCATTAAAGTGGCAATGACAGTATATGGAGCAGAAGAACCTCAGGGATAATGTGAAGCTGTGACATAAATTAATGTTGAATATAAGGCCACAGCTCCACCTGGAACAGAAATTTATGCACGTAGCCATCGTGCCACACGTAACGGGCGCTGTGGGTTGAAGAGGTCAAGGCTTCTGCAGAGAAAGAGAACGATGACATCCGTTTTCAATTCGCCTTGTTTCTTTGAATGGAGTGCAGCTTTCATAAAGCCAGGTGAATATGTTAAAGGAAGAAAAGGGAATAATAAATGTTATAAATGCAAAAAAAAAAAAAAAAAATCCACTCTATGTCTTTCTACATGCTCTGCTGCAAAGTCTGGTGCTTTTCAGCTCCATTTTCAATTTAATTCTCTCAGCTACTCCTCCTAGTGCAGCCTTTCTAACGCCCTGAAGCCTGCTTTATGCTATTTTATGGAACACTGGGCACACCCCATCTTCCAAAATGACGGCAACAGGAATAATTAAATAATGAAGAGTTTGCTATAGAATTCTGGAATTCGAAGAAATGAGCATATGATGAGAATGTTGCAGGTTCGATGGTATATTTTACTGAGATACTGTGTAAGTAGAAGAACAAATAGTTCCATCTTTGAATAGACCTGAATAAACCTGACAAGGTGCTGGCCACTAGTGTAACCTACAGCGGGGACTGTTTTCCATAGGTATGCATGGTACAGACCTGTTATGCCACTTTCTTGAGTTGTTGAGAAAAGGCATCGATTACATCCGTCATGTTTATCTGTAGTCTTATCACTATTAAATTGATCATAAAACACTGGAAGCAGCACGACAACATTTGTCCATCGTGAAATAGTGATTGTACATTTTGAAGAAGCAAGAAATCTAAACACACTCATAAAAATTCACGAACCACAAATTAATTTTCAACCTTAGGAACGCAGCTATTGGTGTACAATTCATATGGTAGTAATATTTGTTAACAAACAAGCTAATCTGACATTTCCTCAGAGACTATCAATTTAAATAGGTGCAGATTTTGATGAGATATTTATCATGTCTTGTTTCAAAGAAAGTAAAACTAAGACAATAAATTCATAGTAGGTACATATTGAAAAATATTGCCAATATTGGTATTTGCAAAGCTATGAGTTGTTCTCATAGCTGAGGAAATTAGTAAATAAAAAATGCACCATATAACAGATTTTTATGTGTCCACAAATACATATTATAGTGGATGATTAGTTAATGTGGTGTAATAGTTCAGCGTTATAACATTTACAGTCTGGTGATATTTCAGATTATGTTTTTCTGGTTACATCTTAATGAATACCATTTATGAAGGTATATCTTTGCTTTACATGAGATTTATTGAACAGCTGATATTTACTTGGCAATAAAACATTTAATTTGCTTTTTTGTTAAAAGCTGAGTGTGAAGTAGGTTTTCAGATAAAATCTGACATTTGAATTGCAGCAAAGACCAAGATTGAGCTTTCTAAAACTTGTAATGAATGTTATCTATTGGAGACAGGAGGCTTTCTTATGGAAATGAAGTAATGAGCCTTTCTGTTTAGCAGCGTTAGTGCACTTGGTTGTCACCAGTACAGAAAGTCAGTCCACAGGAATTTAAGAGATCTTAACACATTTAATATGGAATGCAAAGGGCTCCATTTGAGGAGCAAAACCCATCTTGTTCCAAAAAAAAAACCTTTAATAGGAGGCCACAATTCTTGGTCCAGTGTGTATTGGTCTACACCTGTGTTTTCCTGTAGGTACCTTCATTTTAATCAGGTAGTTTGGCTTGTCAGTGTGCAGTTTTGGGATTTAGTCCCAATCCTTCATTCACTATACTTCAATATCTTAATCTATTACTACAGTAGGTAGATAAAATAACAGGAAATATCTACCAATATTCCAATATCGATGACCTATTAAGGAACAGGGCCACCCATTAACGGCTCTACAGTCATGCAAGTCCACCTCCATGTTCAACAGTTAGCAACTGATGTTGTGGGTTGATGGGACCCTTTAGTTTTTTTCCAAACATAAATCCATACATATGGAGGAACAAGAGTAAAAGATGACTGATCAGACCATGTTTGGTTGGCCAATCTCAGGGATCCAGGCTTTGTGTTCTTTACACCGGTTCTTTGTGCATAGACCTTTGCATACAAGCACTTTCTGAACAGAAGCCTTCCAAAAATTCCAGATTTGTAATGCTCACAAGGGATTTGATTGAGAAAAGGTTAATTCCTGCCGGTAAGTTTCAGCTTGCAAACACTGTTCCGCCTTGCCAATGTGATTTATCTGGTTTTGGAATATGCTGTCACGATTTTTGAGACCCTTCCCCTTGGCACAATAAATAAATTTTCAGCTTTTATGACCAACGCACTAGCACTTTGGACACTGACTCCTCATGATGTCAGACCACTGTTCATGCCATCCACAGGGCTTTATCTTGAAGGGCTTTTCTTTATCCTTCCTAATTCCCACTGGTCGCAGTAGTATGGATGCAATCACCTTTCTTGACCCGTGTTCAATCTCTGCCCTTCCTGGCCACAGGAACCTGCTGATCACCTTCCTATATTCTCTTGAACTTGCCTGGCTGGTATGGTTGTGGCTGTGTGGTTCATTGCAGGCCATGCTTTTCTTCTGGCTGCTCTTCCTCATCTGCCACCCAGCTCCTGGTTTGTTGCTGTTTCCCCATCTTCATCTTCTGAGCGTCAGCTTTCTTCTCAGTAATGCTGTGATGTAAACGTCAGATCTTTCTACCACCCCGCACCCTTGTGGCTCCTTTTTAGTTTCCCTCCATTCCTTGCTGGCTCTGGCTCTGGTAAAGTTTTCACTTTTCCCAAAATCCTTTCATGTTATTATCTGCTTGGTTGTTTTCCCATGGTGCTCTCAAGATCGCGAGGAGTGCTCCAGCTTGTCTGCTGGATTTTTTTTCTGCTCATTTTCTATCTTTTAAACTCACTATGAACACATTTCATCAGTATGCACGGGTATCACAATGTAGCCATTGCCCTTGCTGAAAACATTAGATTTTCAACTATATAGTAGGGTTTTAGTGGGCCAAAGGGGATCTTGTGCTTATTTTCTGCCTTCTTTGACCATTTTGCTTACCTCTGCACCTTAATACACATCAGTTCACTATCTGACCTCTGTTTCCTACTGACTGTGTTTCTGCATACTTCATAAGAATAGAAGCTGGTACCACTTAGGGGCATAGCTAGGTCTGTAACAGGTGTGTGTGTGTGTGGGGGGGGTAATCAAGGGGCAGTCATTTTTTTAGGGGGTCTAACCACTGCTTCTTGCAAATTTGGGCAACAGTTACTGAGAGGAGGCAAATAGGAGGTATGACTTCTTTCAGAGGGCTTCTGCTACCACAATAACCAAAAAGCCATCACACAATCAGTCCTAATGCTTTCTTCACCTATGCCTGCCTGAGTTTCCACTCTAATTTCACTCCAAAACAATGTAATCCTGTAGGTTCATAATCAGCATATGATGTTCCATTGAGTGCCACATTGGATGGGTCAGATAAGAATGGGATGTGGACTCACTGGGCAAATTCTGCGAAAATTTCAGATGATTGGGTATCCATATTTGTTTGTTCCATGTCTGTTATTTCCCATGATTGTCATATAACAGCATTTTCTGGCCTCCTTCACTTCTGGTATCTGCAACAGTAAATTGCCTTAGTTTTCTGTTCTGTGTTGAGGTTCCTTTTCTGTTCCTCCAAAACACCATTTTTTTTTCGTATTTCTACAGTTGTTTCAGTCTAATCTAGCCAGCAGGGTGACTATCCAGCCTAGCTTGGTGCTGGTCCCAAGACTGGATATGTAGAGAGTGTTGGTGGCAGGAAGGGCATCCTACTGTAAAAACCTTAGCTAATACAAAATATAATATTATTCCAACTGTTGTGGCAGTCTCTAACAAGTTCTTGGTACTCCTTAGAATACTATCACCCAATAATCTTCCCATTTACTGCCCTATTCCTGCCACAAGGTTCTTTTCCATTTCCCAAGGTGGGACTTTCTCTGAAAGTACCAGGAGTCTGCAGTTTCTTCTTGGCAGTCCATTGAAGGAATTTGGTCCACACCAAAGTACCACACAAGCATTCAAATCCAAAAAAGGCCTGAAATTTTTATCAGTCATAACTACTGAATCTATGTTTCAGTTTGGTGAAAGTCTGGAGGTTACCCCATCTCAAAAGATTATGACGCCATTAAAATGTGGTCATGGTCTTGTTTTATCAAACATCACATTTTTCGCTTTGATGAGCATCGTGTGAATAAATTGTAAGTGCAGTCATGTCCCCTAGGGAAAGATAAGGTGGAGATGAAATCAAAATATTTTCTGCTGAGTCATTCCCTCACAATTTATGTTAAACTAAGCTTTGAAGCGTTGCCTATATTGTAAATGTCTGTCATAGCAATCAGACAGTTAATTTTAGTGGCCTAGGAGATACTAGATAATAAAAAGAGAATTGATTATGTAATATACCTTCACTGAAATCACTGCCCTAACAGACAAGTACCAGTATAGTAACACCAGTAAACAAGGCTGGAAAAACAAATTCAGAGTCTTACATCTACACCTTTGGGAAGAGATTGGCTGCTAGTCAAAAGCATTAGTTATGCATCCCAAATTTGAAAATGTATCTTTTGAAAATTGATGACATTATTATCATTACTATCATTGCCATTTGCTTGATGAATACTTAGAAATGACCATTGAATTTCATATTTTTGGCTATGAAGCTTAAGATATTTTGGTAAAATATCATGCTCCATGGCTGGGCAGTTTCTCTTTTAACCAGTTCATTACCAGTTATAAACCATTCAGGCCCATGCATCCATTTAACCAAATCTGCATCCGACATATCCCCCTTCTCCATTGTGTTGTATCCCTTTCATCACCCACTACCCCCATTCCTGCTTGTCTAGCTCCTTAGCTCTCACTTTCCCCTCAAACTCAGCTTTCTTCGGCTGAGTCACATCAAATCCGACGGACACCACAATCAGATCTGAGCGGGAAGTCGAACGACATAACTGTAGCTAATGTGAGGCCATTGCAGACTTTAAAAAAAAAAAACTTTTTTCCTTGGTTTTCAACTTTCCTTTGTTTCACATGCAGAAGGAGGCTAAACCTTAGGGAGAGCAGATGGTGGGAGAGTTCGGGTTGACATTCAAGATACAGAATCATTTCTGCTCAAACCCTAGAGAAACACCACAGAGAGGACAGCAAATGGCAAATCTCATATTCCGCATGTATGATTCCAACTAGTGCCATCATCAGGGGAATACTAAAGTGGCCCAGGAACACCTTTGGGTTGACCTCAGCCATGCTCACAGGGATGTTAAACAAATTTTACATATTACATGATGATTTTTAAAAAAAAAAAACAATTCCAATAGAGATACTGTTGTAATGAGATCAGAATGCATTAAATAAACACAATTTCACATAGGTGACATCAGCCGAGCCACAGTGAGATGGGAAAACACTTCCGAGTGATAAAGAAATGCTTGTTGCTTTAGAAATCGGCATCTCGAGTGGAAATTTCCAGACCTTGATTGAAACACCCCAGGGCTACAACAGTCATACCCAGGATTCTGTGACACACAATGGTTATTGGATGGGTCACCTCAGGGGAGGTCGCTGGGTGGGGGGTGGTTATATCTGGGTATGTCAGGGCCAAGGAAATGGGAGCAGACATTGATACGGTGCCACACAGAGCTACAGTACACAAGGAGCGGCAGGAGAAGATGCAGCATATATAAGCTGTCCATTCGTTCATCCATATTCTATAGTCACTTCCATCCAGGACATAAGGTAGTGATGAGCTTATTGTAGAAAGAGCAGAGCACAAGGCAAAGTACTAGTGATGGGACAAATGTTGCTTCAAAACCCATGGTGTGTGGGATTATTCTCAATTACCCAATCATTGGTGGGGCTAAATGAGGTTTCAAAACCTGTTGTAGGTAAGAGTATCCCAAAGTACCGATTAATGCTGGCGATAACCATCATTTATTGGTTAGTTTGGGGTACTCCCACCTACCATGCATTTTGAAGCCTCATTTGTCCCATTACTATAGAGTACATTCTAGTCAGGATTCCTATTTATTGCAAGACACACATTCACAAACAGAATCTCATGCTATTGGCAGTTTAGTTCCCCGATTTACCGAAGTACCCACAGGATACCCACACACACTGCACACTTACATAGCTGGGGGTGCAAATTAGAATCACAGCTGTGGAGGTTTTGGGCCACAGTAACAGCCACCATGCCAGCCTGCATGCAAGAATTATTTCAGTCTCATTTTAACCAATATTTCATTCAACTGCACTAAATTATGATTCTGTATCTGAACAATGAACGCCCTTCTTCTTTATTTTCTTCTCCCAAGTGACAGGTCTCTCAGTCAAGCATGAATATGCCTTGTAAGCGCCTACATCCAGTTCAGGAAGAGAACGGCTCCAAAGGATTAAGGACTAATTGATGTTTGTTTCTTTCTGCTGTAGAGCTGTGACAATGATTACATTATACAGCACTGCCTCTCTAATGATGTTAAAAAGAGGCTTTTGTCTCATTTGTCGAGCGTGTGATAAACCAGAGTCTCAAACTGGCAGCCAAGACACACTCTGGAATTCACTTCGAGACTTGCTTTTTGAATTCGGGGCGGTGTTCATGTAAGTACACTTTTGTCTCGGTGACAGCAAGACAACACATGAGTTTTTTGTTTAGCCGAAGAAGCCACCCATTGTTAAGATACAAAGATTCGGATTCATATGCAAATATCAGCTGGCACCGTAACACACCTGCTTGAACTGAATAGGAATGAACCACAGTGCAAATACGTGAGGATTTTAACCCAAAGAAACTTAATGCTACGGCTAACCCAACACTTCGGGCAGGGCAAAGGAGTGTGAGAATCTTGGGGGGTGGCAGGGGTGGGGGGGGGGCGGAGTACATTTCCATCATTCACTCAAGGTGATGCAAATAAAGAACCACAGTCAAGTGGCAGAGAGACTGGAGCCCTGAAGTATAGCCGGCGGTAGGCAGGATGTGCAGACACAGCACTTTAACTGCAGTGACTGGACAGGTGAAGCATGAAAACGGGTCTTTCTCAACCCGGCTTTAAACAACGAGACTTATTCCCAAAATTAGGAATGAAACACTTGTTTCTTAAACCTTAATTTAACAAGACATGCACATGGAAAATGGGTCTATTCTACTAAAGTCACCTTTCTTTTTAAATACATTATAGGAGATATTCATCCATCAGGTATTAATCCCTTAAATGTGTTGGAATTAATCCCTTTGTGGTTATGTAAAAGCCTTTATCGAAGGTACATCACAAGGTCAGTGGGTAGCTCTATGACTTTAGTTCTCGCTGTTGGTATGGTGTGTGTGGGGATTTGCATGGTCTCATTGTGTTTACTCAGTTTAGTCCTGCAGACTAAAGACATACGATTAGGTGTCTGTAAATCACTCATGCATGAGAGTGAACCCTGGGATGGATTGGCATCCCATCCAAGGTGTATTTCTGCCATTCCCTTTTCTTTCTAGGATATGCTCCAGGCAGCCCGTCACCGTGTATTAAATAAGCAGGTAAGAAAAAGGGAAGGATGGGCATAACATGATGATGTGGGAGCTGCTGTTTCTGAATGCCACCTAACTTTGTATAAATGTTCAGCGTGCGTCAAACCCCTTGAAATTCCCCTTTAATTTCAAAGCCTTGTTCAATTTTTTATGGTCAGGGATAGTTCATCCAGCTATTGTATTAAGCAACCTTTGTAGTATTTCTGTGTAATTAATCACAAAATTATATGGTTGAACACAGTTACTTATTTACATGAATGTAAATTACAGAAAGCTGTTCGTCTATTTCTTTCAGTCTTATCGCACTAAATTAATGTCCCAATTAATCTTCCGATTCTCCTCTATAAGGTTAAGATCCAGAGTTACTTTATCAGTTTTAATTAAACATCTTGTGAAAACCAGACCCCCAAAATGAATGAAACGGTACTTGTTGCAATGAGAGTTGGAGAAGGTTCAGATCCATTCTTGTCTGGGATCAGAGGCAGAATCAATTTAATTATCGATGAACTGGGCATGAAATAACACTATTAAAGCCATTTCAAAGCAAGGGCACCTTCCGGTAAAAACATGCAATTTTTAATAGTTCTCTGACGCATCAAGAATAAGGCCTTACATATTTATATCCATTCCTGTCTTGGAATAGTCACTCGCAATTTTAATAGTCTTTAATCGCTCACAAGTCTTCAAAAGAGTGAAAACTATATTCAAGGAGGTTTTTGCAGTGATTTCACAAAAATTTTCAACTGTAGTACACAAAATACACAAATCAAGATATATAATGCAGTGGGCTTTGATACAGAAGGGCTTACGTAGAGGTTTAACAGTCAGAGACAGGGTTTAAAACACGACCAAGATCTGAGGGTTTAGGAGTTGGGCCTGAGTGACCTCATTCAGAGCAGCATGTTGCTACAGCCAGCCAGGCTTCTGCCAGGGCTGACTGTTTTTTCCTTCCTCCTCCCAGAGAGGAAAAGTGGAGCCAGCTGGGGAAATTGGTGTTGACCAGGTGGGTGGCGTTTCGGGTGTGGTTTCTTCTGGAGTGCTTGATTGTTGAACCAGCACCCAGGTGATGAAAGTTTGACTGATGACTGCTACAGAAAATCATGCACTATGGGGATTTCAGGGATACCATTTAGCTCAAATTGTATTTTTGTGGACTGGGGAACAAACCAAGGTACCTGGAGAAAACACACACACACACACACAGCCAGGATTCAAACCCTGGATGTGTGAGCCACCATGCCTCCCGTCAATACCTCTATATTGACTTAATGATAATACTGTAATGGGTAAAGCAATAACACATATAACTACATCATCCATCCATCCAGCCATCCGTCCATCTTTTAACCATTCATTCTGGTCAGGGTCACAGGAGGCTTAGCTGTCAGGGCAGCATACAGTCAAAAACCTGGCACATACACACACAATCAGACTCTGTATGTATAAGAGATATACAAATACACATGGCTGGTTTGTCTACAGCATATACATCTCTCCTTTTCTCCATTTAAGCAAAGAAACTGATTCTGTTCGATTTTGCCAATATATCCCAATCCGTATCCCTCCATCCGGTTCATCATTACCATGCCCTGCGGGTTAACATCACTTACTGCCTGCAATTGCACAGCATGTAATAAAGCTGGGCATAAGATTTAAGAATGAATGCAACTATATTGGAAGTACCACTACTTCCTGCTAAAAACATTGGTTCCCATTCCCTCATTAAATAAATGCCCTTTTGACAGCAATTCAATACTATTCTGGATGTTAGGACTTGACTGCACAATTAAACATTTCCAAGTTGGGAGCAGTCATCTGTTGCAATAAGGTAAGACCAAGAATAATCGTCTTTAACCGGGTTCTGTTCTCACCTGATCTTTCCTGCACACACTGTGGACTGTGTTTGAAAGTAAATCTGGTATATTTTACAACATCCAACCTGTCAGATATTTTATTATAAGTTCTTGCAAATGTATAAAACGAGCAAAAATATGCTGCCCTGACATAGATTGTGATCGTCTAGCACTCAGCATCTGTATGACGTGTCTCACCTCCACAGATATCCTCTTTCAGTCATTGTCGGGATAAAAAACACTGCAGCAGAATCCCATACCCTCAATAAAGAAAAGGCACTGCTCACTGCATCCCGCTGTCCGTTGCAATGAACAGTGCAAGCAGCGAGATGCCTCAGCTTTATGATCTATAAGAAAATTTAGTCAGGTTCTTATACCTGAGTTTTGGCAAAACAAGTAAGGTGTGACAAAATACAAATGTTCATAAAGCTTGTTTAATGAAGGTTCTGTAGAAGACAAAATATTCATATATTACAGTAAACAGCAGTCTAAAGAGAGACCAGGAAAAGCCAGAAAGGTGACTGACAGGAACATGCAATATGATTTGTATGGTTTAATGTGTAATGTGCTGTTCCTTTTTGGAAGTTTTTTTGTGCAGTTATGCGATGCAAGAACAGTTTGTAATGCAGTCAAATAGCCTTAAATTAATCGATATTGTATGTCACTGTCAAGTAAGTTGCGGCTAATGTTACAGACTTATAATGCAGCGTCTTGTAAATTATATAAAAAGCTAGCAAACTTTTGATTTATTAAATGCTGTCTGATACATATCAAACAGAATAAATGAATATCTTTATTAAGAGAATAAATTCTCTTTTGAACTGAACATCTTTTTTAGATACGTTAGGTATGCCTGCTGATTCCGAGACGTTCTTTCACTGCATTCACAGCACACAATATGCATGCCAAATAAACTGTATACAAGTTGATATTAAGCAATACATCAAATTCCTCCTCTGCGTACTGAATTTATCTTGAAGCCAATCAGATATGCTTATTAGTCAAAGAGTTCCTGAGAATTATTTGGACTGATAGGTTAGTGAAAAATAATGCTTATGTAACATTTTTGTTAGGTAACTGTGTATCAAAGGGTTGATATTGATAAACCTTGAATGCACAGCAGTTACCAAATCTCCTTTCACTGCTGTAATCTGAAGTCCTCTCAAGTTAGATTCTATTTGTTTATTTGTGTTCTTGAATTTATTGTAAAATTAAAGCACTTGAGCTGATCTATCCACCTTAGAACCTTGTCTGGATTTTTCATTTCCTTGGTTGTCTTTGCACCTGACGATAGAATCCAATTGGGCAGCCGAAGGCATGAATGTGTAAATCTTTCTGCATGCATCTAAAGAAATACTAAAAGATCAAATTAAATCTGACTCCATTTAATTCACATTGAAGGATTAATTTACAACACATTTATAATGATCTCTAATCAGTTCAGGGTTGTTCTGATAATATCAAGGCCTGTCAATATTGTCAGCTAACTCTTGTCTCTGGGCTTTCTGTGTGAGACAGGGTTTGCCTTCGGCCGATTAAACGAGGAGCCGTAGTGTCATGTGAAACCAGGATTACAGTTCAGGGACTGCAGTACAACTAAGAACTGATGTATGTTCATTGTGTTTGGTCTACCTAGCTAGGGGCCACTAGGTCCAGGTTACCTGAAGGATCAGATTCATGTCCTGCTTGTCAGCCTATTTGATCAAGCTGGTTCAGGGACTGATGCCGTGTTTCAGTTTATAGGAATAGTTTACGTAGAGGCTAACTATTCTGGACTGATACAGTATGTCTGATCAGTTAAACTCAGAGGCTGCCTCCCATTGTCAGCTGGTCTGACTATGTCAGCGAAATTGTGTGTCGTACCTTGTCAGCTCAGCGGTTGGTAAGAAATGCCTGTGTGTTTAACCAGTTCAGCTCGGGGGCTGTAATTAGTGTGGTTTGTCTGGTAAATCTCAACTCAGAGGCTGTGTGGCAGGCATTACTATGCATAAAAGTGTAACTGCTCACCTCCAGGTTAACCATGTAATCCTGGTCGGGAACTGCAATAACACAACCATGTAAAGCTCAGCAAAGCTATTGATTATGGAAAAGAATTGAATTATCGGAACATAATTTGATCACTGGGCAGGCACACTACACATGAATTGGAAGTCAATCAAAGTACTGAAATCAGCATAAGTAGTCAATAGTTTATACAATATACACAAGGCAATACAGAGTTAAATCAATGCATACATACCCAGCAGTAAGGGGTACACATAGTACATCTGCTAATCACAGGGTCCCCTGCAGAAGCTCTGGCTACAGAGTGTCTGACCATTAAAAATAACAAATGGTAAAAGGTATTAATCACCTCATACATTACAGGTGCTCTGGATACATGTGGTAACTGTGATATTCCCAATTTTGGCTGCCTGCGGAAAATGTGCTAATCACACAGTACCATCTGGGGGTTACACAATTTCCCTTGGATGCCTCCCAAGGGCAGAGGCCATGGAGAAAAGCCAGGATGAGCTAAAGGGAGCACATCTCCCAGCTGGCTTTGTAACGTCTGGGGATCCCTCAGAGCAAGGTAGTGTCTTTGGCCATGGAAAAAGAGGTCTGGTTTGGAATGCTCAGCATGCTGCCACTGTAGCCAGGAGATGTGGTGGGAAGATGAAAATGAAGATTTCATATATTTCAGTTTTTGTATAGATATCTTGACATTCTAGATAAGTTGTCTGTCAAACCGTCGGAATTCACTCTAGAAGCTTTATGAAAACATAATTGTCTACTTTCCTGTCTGTGAGGGTTATAGAATTAGAGGGGTATTATTGAGAGAGAAAAGGTTGGGTCAGAACAGTAGGTAAAAATAGGAGATTCTCTTTAAACCGTGTTTAGTGTGTGTAATAAAAGGAGATAGTGGATATAAAGGCGCAGTATGCTTTCTTGTGCCCAAAGATCTCAAGTCACCTCGTAAAAATAATATGCAAGGTACTCATAGTAACCTGAGCCTCTAATAATGTGTAAGGTGAGGTTTTAATAATGTGTA
>JAACJT020022733.1:1704-17698 GCA_009936485.2 Gymnarchus niloticus | reverse complement strand
AGGTACTCATAGTAACCTGAGCCTCTAATAATGTGTAAGGTGAGGTTCTAATAATGTGTAAGGTACTCATAGTAACCTGAGCCTCTAATAATGTGTAAGGTGAGGTTCTAATAATGTGTAAGGTACTCATAGTAACCCGAGGCTCTAATAATGTGTAAGGTAAGGCTCTAATAATGTATAAGGTACTCATAGTAACACAAGGCTCTAATAATGTGTAAAGTGCTCATAGTAACTCAAGGCTGTAATTCCCTGTCTAATCAGCATTTAAAAATCAATATCCTTTAACAGTCATCAGCTATACAATGACTTGTACTGGGGCACTTGACTCTTATGTAAAGCTAAGAAGGACTGGGGGCTAGGCAGTGCTATAGGAAGTAACGTCTTGTCCATACAGTGTTTCAGTGGACCTCTAGCATGACCCAGGCTATACAGGTCACACACAAGAGCCAGTTTTGAGAACTGTAAACCATATGACTTTGACCCACATGAGAATTCACAAGCTGAACATACTAAATCCACACACACACACACACACACACACACACACACACACACACACACACACACACACACACACACACACACACACACACATCCATCTAACAGCGCAAATTGAAGCCACAAACCTGGAGGTGTGAGCCATCAGTGCTAACCATCGAGCCATTACACCATCCCTGAAGACATCTAGTCTCCATTTGTTGAAGACTGGCACTAAGGGAATATCTGTTGTGCTTTTATGCTGAGGCCAGTGACTTAAAACATGAATAATGCCAGTGTCAGGTCTGCTATGGTGTTTCCACTGTTAAGGGACCCAGGCACCCAGGACAGTCTGACATTTTTTGAACAACATCAATGAAATGCTCTGCCTAGCTGATATTTTCAGTAACCCTTTGGACACACAAGAGTGAAAAAGGAGAAGTGCTTATATGTCAAATCCAACAGACACCACTCTTGCCAAGTTTTCACATAGCTACTTTTGATAAAATGCAATCACAGAAAATGAATGGCTTTTTGCACTGAAGAATTTCTTAGTGCTTATCTATTGAGTACATTTTACCTGCCAGCTGTGTAGCAAGCAATAAAGCATACAAGCAGTGAAGAAGGTCATCAACAGCACAAAAACAATGAGATAATTTTGGATATTAAGTAACGTTTAGGAGGCATGAGCAATTAGCATTGTTGTATGAAATGTACCATTGTTAGAGGTTTGAATCCCATCTCCCTGTGAGTGGGTCATCAGGTCCCTGTCTGTTTGTGTGGCCTATGACATCACAACTGAACTGTTTATAGAAGTTTCCACATGAGGTGCCAAGTTGACAGTCACTAATCTCTTCAGTATGACCCATTTTGCCACCAGTGTTTGTTGCTGGAGATTGCATGGCTGTGTGTTTAATTATACACCTGTCTCAACAATGAGTATGGCTTAATTACACAAGTCTAAAAGTACGTGAACCCCCCATCAACTGGCGTCCCAATACTTTTGTCCATACAGTCAATGTCTGTTTTTTCTCTGCATCTGGATTTATCCCATAGTCTAAAAACATGTTAGTAGGCTAATTGGTATTGCGTGAGTGTGTGTGTGTGTGTGTGTGTGTGTGTGTGTGTGTGTGTGTGTGTGTGTGTGTGTGTCCTATGGTGGACGGAATTCCATACAGAGTGTACCCCTGCCTGGTGCACTCAACCCCTGCCCAGGATAAGTCATTGGAAAGTGGAAAGAAATAAAGCAAATTAGTTTTTGAATATCTATGTAAGTTACCTGATTGAAGTGCTCTGAAATTTACTGAGATGTTTTCCTTATAGGCAAAAATAGCCTGTTTAATCTGAGCTGTTTTTCCCTACTTCTGGCAATTTCTTGCATTGTTGTTACACCACAGGGGCTATTAAACTTCACCTAAAGACTGCAAAAAGTTCCTCATTGCCATATGTCAGACGGTTGCAAAAGGAGGAGTCTTAGTGTTATATACTGGAAAATTTACCCCAGATACTAGTAACTTCCTCTGCTGGAAAAACTGAATTTGTGTAGGTTCATGCTAGGAGACAGCCATCGTGTTTTGGTACGTTCCCCACTCAAAATATTTTATCTGAGTGTTAAGGCAGCGCCGAGGTGACAGTTTGCCCCTGAGCGAGCCGCGACAGGAGTGAAGGACTTCATGCCAATTCTTGTGGCTCATATTAGCCCTTTCTATCTTTGGCATGCTCTATTGCTGCATTTAGCAGTGCGGTGTCCGCCTGATGTTTTGGAGTGTAGAATCCAGGGGGCGGCTAGCTGTGTTTGCGTGTGTGTGTGTGATGCCGGGAGTACGACGTGCTGTGAGAGAAATGTGAACACCTTGGATTTATCTTGACAGATATACCTGTAGAATCTCCTCTCAGCGTCCAGTGCCATATGGGATTGCAGTGACTATACCTTGACTTTCATGCCTCAATCTTTTATAATAGGAGACCCAACATAAAACATATTAGAGCGGCGCAAATCCCCCGGCAACATTGCAAGTTTGAAGCAGAACCCATATGCCAAGTACACCCCAAAGGACCTGCTTGCTGAAAATATAGCCATCATGTTCTTAGCATACATCTTCTAACAGGGCATTATTCTTCACATATATAAATGGTACGAAGCCATAAGCCCTGATCTCATATGAGATACACAAAAATCACGTTATCTAGACTAATTGGCAATGTAAGAAAAGGCTTTGAAGTTTAGACATGAATGAGAATAAAACTTAACCCGGTTAAGAAATATTTGGCTATCTGTATTTAATTAAATTACCTTTAGCCTTGCGTTTTTTTTCGGAGTGATGCTTCAGGCTATTTAGACAATGTTGTTTACAGCCAGTTGGTACATAATAAACGTAAAAAAGAGTGTGCAGGATTTTATGGTAGTCTATAATAATAATGTCAAGTACATTTAAATTAACAATGATTATGCAGTACTGTAATGAAGACGCAGACAGGATCCAAGTGCAGAGTAGGGCTTTTAATTGCGGTCTAAGCAGGCAGGGTCAAACCTGGAACAGACAGGATTTCATAGCCAAAGGGGTATCCAAAAACAGGGCAAAAATGGTCAGAATCCAAGACAGTTCAATCAGCACGGCAAAGAAATCAAAGTCTACAAGAGAGACAGAGAACTAGCAGACATCACATACAGCTAAAGCAGGCAACAATCATGAACCACTCAGTGATGGGGGGTGAAAACTCAATACCTCACACTGAGGTGTGGGAGCCGAGGGGAACATAAAGGAAACCAATCACTGAATAACTGAACACAGCTGTTAGTACTCTGGGAATAAGGACCGAAGGTAGGGTGGGCGTGGCTGGTCAGATTGGTTTGCCTAGTTTAGCTGTTTTTGCTGGTTCTGGCATGTGTGCGACAAGTACATTGTCTATACAATTTATCCAGGTGTTTACAGAGAAAGGCCATTGAAATTAACTGGATTCTTACTTTCATTGTGCTTTTCTCTTCTCTGGTTTTACAAATTTGGCTTACTTCATTTGAATAATTCATCCCTGGATGGAAAATCCAACAGGTTCTGTTTTGCTTTGTTTTTTAAAATTTTGATATTTTGGCAGTACACATAGAAACACCATGCATCAAAATTAGTACCTATTACCAAATCTCTCGTGCATGATTGTAACAGTGGAAAAAAACGTGAATTAGTCCATCTGTTTAAACCTCTCTGAAGTTTGGTGACAAGCTCCCTGGGAAAATAAATTCCTACAGTCTGAGCTTGAGACAACCCCAGAATTGGTTTTTATCCCTATAAGGATACAAGACATCACCATGCTTTCTACCAATGCAACCTCCTGATCCATCAAGTAGGAGATAGTTCTCTATTAGACAGGCATATGTACAAGATGGGCTTTCCCATCAAAACAATACAGGAACAGCCATTAATAAACAAAGGGATAGGGATCTACTGTGTGTTACAAAGATGTTTTGTAACAAAACCAAAATTCACTTTGGTTTTATTTTGCATGTTCCATAATGCACACTATTCTGTTACATTAATTGTGTACATAATTCTATTGAATTTTGCTATTTACACATTCCCGTTACATTCCATTATTTACAGAACTCTGTTAATGTGCCATTTTGTACACAATTCTGATGATATTCTGTTATGAGCACATTCCCATTACATTGCATTATGTATACGGTTCTGTTAATGTTTCATTATGTTTCATTATGTACACAATTTTATTACGTTCCATTTTGCGTACAATTCTGTTAATGTTTCATTATGTTTCATTATGTACACAATTTTATTACGTTCCATTTTGCGTACAATTCTGTTAATGTTTCGTTATGTTTCATTATGTACACAATTTTATTACGTTCCATTTTGCGTACAATTCTGTAAATGTTGCATTATGTAATTATGTCAGACTAACAACAGCGTAAACGTATTTCCTACATAGTTGACTGCTATGTCAACAGTTATAATGAGAATGTGGCTCATTCTAGAAATGGAAACAATAATAGTTACATGGTCGCAAATTGATGCTAATGCTAGTTATTTCATTCATATTCTCATTTTTTCCCAGGTTTGCTCCAATTCTATATGAAATAAAGCTGAATATGTATTGAAGGCTGACAATTTAACTATGGACCAGAACTCCAGCAGAAGGTGGCAGAAAGGACTGAGACAACATCAGATATTATCATAGATGCTAATTATTTATATATTTTGAAACAGCGTCATGGACTACGGCTGTGATCGGACACCCACTGAGAGTCAAAGTTACCTCTGCCACTCCGTCAAGAGCAAGAGATCTGTCATGCTGCTATTTAAATGGCACAGATGTTTTCTGTGTCAAAGAACATTATGATTCATCACCTGCAAGCTTACTAATGCCCATGCTTCATGGACTTTTAATTATACTTCTTCCTCATGAAGGGCATTAATAAAAAACTGATGTTATTTATTTACAGTAGCTTCTTCATTGCTAAAAATGATTGAACTTGTGAAAGTTGTTCTGCCAATAAGAATGGAGTCTTGGCAGCATGTTTCAATTCCGTTTCGACTTCTTGAATGGATCTCAAGGTCAGGAAATATATTCAGAGTGGCTGTGCATTGGCACCAGTATATGGTGGGTATTGCCAACGGTCTAGTTTGGTTGGGTAAACTGAGGATTATGGGTGAACAAGGTCCAGATCCTTCTGAGGATGCAGGGACAGAATTTTGGCCATTAAGGTCTTAACCAGTATGCCAATCCCTGCTTCTGCAACTTGTTTGTTGACTCCTTGGTGTTGCTCCTACCATGCCTGCTGTTTTCTCCAGATAAAGGCGGAGTTGTTTTTTTCCCAGAAACGATTGTCCATACGTGCATTCAGCTCTATAGGCTGATGGAAAGTGACAAGTTTGCTAAACAATGAATCCCCTGCATAAGGGCTACCATATGGATGAACACATATCGCTGGTTTTATAGGTTTAGACAAACTGGGTTTAATGACACACCAAAATCTCCTTTTCATTAGCAAGATCATGTGTGTTGCAGAAGCCAGAATTATAATCATTGGGAAACAGTATATGTACTACATTCACTGGCTGTACAAGCATCCATCTTGTGGGTGGAGGGGGACTGAAGTTTATCCAAGGAAGCATATGGTACCCTGGAGGGGACATCAGTCCATAGCATGGCAAAGAAGTAATTATAAATTATGTAAAATAATAAATCAAGGGCTATAATCATCAAACATTAAAAAAATGGATTCAGTTAAGGCTTGTCAAAAATGTTTTACCTTGTATTGAACTAAATGATCATTACTAATGATGCATGTAAAATTGTGAGCTGGATTGTTAATAAACCCTTCATTAGGTGGAGGCCAGAACAGATTAAATTCTCTAAATGTTCAGGTTTGTTCCGTAAGCAGCTTTGACTTTAAAGATCCCTGGCTTGTGAGCGGCGGTTTCTGCTGGCTGTTGCCTTTGATGTTACTGAGGAACTGTCCTGATTCTGTCACTCGAGAATCCAAAAGCGGAGGTGTTTTGGTTGGGTTGCAACACCAGTTGGGACTAGTCAGAAATGTGTGATCTATAGGTATTGTGTGCCTAGAGATCTGAGCTCAAGTCATGGCAAACCAAAACCTCTGTTGGATAATTGTAGGAGGACACATATATCCCTAGCAGGCTGGTTCTTTAACGGACAGTTACAGGATGAGGAACTCCACTGACCAAGGGAGAGAATCCTACAGCTTTCAGGATACATTTTAATTACCTCTTGATTTATGTCTAAGGAAGGTGAGGTGACTTACTGTTTGAGTAATTACTTTAATAAAACAATTTAAAACTGCTGGAGAATCTGGAGTTACCCACCCATGCTCTGTTATCAAATAATACATTTATCTATAAAATATCCTTTAGGATACCCAGAATAACACACCCAGATTCTTCAAGCTCAACCACTACATCTTGGACATCAACTCCTCTCATGGGACTAAAATAGATGGACAGTTCATGCCAGTGTTTGTTGCCTTCAAAGAGTAAGTTCAGCTGGGTCAGTCAAATTAGTTTTTCTGTATAGCAGTATAGTGAGCATGTGAAGCTTAATTAAATTAGTCAAAGGGGTGATTGGGGAAGAGTTTTATTACATGGAAATTCATCTGGGGAAAACAAATGATCTTTAGTTACTAAACATCTGTTTCAAGCATATATCCAGGTAGTCTTTGGTTACATATATTTTCAGCATTTTTTTTCCTGTTTTACAATTTCAAACATGAAAAGTAATTTCAACTCTCTGTAAGCTGGCGACCTCTGCGATTGGTGATTGTTGGTGGTCTGTGATTCTCATGATTTTTTAAAGGAGCCCGTCGCTTCCCGGGGGCAAAATGACTTTAGATTACACTGGAGTATTAAGGTGGATTTACATAGGAGTTCTTTGATAACTCATAGAAAGATCATAGAAAAAATCTTGAAATTAAAAAAATATCATAGAAGGATGGAAGAATTGGTTTGTTAGGTGAAATGAAATTCTGTAAACGCACCAAGCAAAGTGCCAGTTCCAATTTTTTATTAACTATTTTCACTAAATCTGTAATTAATATATTTTCTTAAACTGGTGCATTAAAGTTTTCACAGCTTATTTACTCTGAATAGGATCTAATATTCAATACCAGACTTAGGATAGTCTTAGATCATTCCTGGAAAAACGTAAATTAAATTTGCGATGTTGTAATTAATTGCATTTAAATTTTAATTACATGGGCATTTACATTTTAATTACATTTCATTTCTACATAATTACATGTGACTAGTGTTAGGTGTCATTACATCCTGTTAGCAATTTTTGCTGCATCATTGATCTATAGAAAAGACAGCTGTAAAGAGCAGATTGGGGCTTTCCTCTCTGGTGTGTATGAAAGCAAGCCTCATCATAGCGATAACACTGCTGGTTTGTTTGTTGTAAATCCAATTTCCTGCACAAGTCACACCCAGGTGGGTTATTGGACCAGGAAGGACTGATCGATCGTTTTAAATGCTGACCAACCCCCTTGTGCTGAGGCAAGCCAGACACACTGGATGCTCATTACTTTAATTATCCAGCATGCCTCATTAATCCTCTGGTTCAGAGGCAGAAACCTGGGACTTTGAGGACTGAAGAATTACCAGAGGGATATCCCCTTGATGCCACCCAGAAAGGATCCATTTAAATACCAGAGAGGTAAGGAAAGGAGAAGGGCAGGCAACTCCCATGAGACAATCAAAGTGTAACGTTGATGAAATGTTTTTCATATTTTCCTGAGTGACTTGCAAAGTTCTCTTGGGCATATTTCCTAAAATGCACTACATTCCATTGTAGATGGAGAAATTCAGAGCACATGCCATCTTCAGTCAGCCAGCTGAGACGGTGTCTGGAACCAGCGTGTTCTAGTTAAGGTTAGTCATGATACAAGATGATGGGTATGAAATATTAAAATACTTAAAATATTCAAATCTTTTTAATGCATTCAACACCTTGAGGCACCAGACGAGGAATTTCACTTTTACAATGAATGACATGCTGAACTGATAACAGATTGATTTTCAGATAATGACTATACTTTCTTGAGGTAAATTAGTGAGGTGGTCACTTGTACAGCCTTTGTAACACAAAAGTTACAAATGTACACTGTTTATTTGACACAATAGAACATTATAGGAATGATTAACTAATAAACTATCCATAAACAAAAAGATAAACAAGAATAAACAAAGACTGAAGGGGGAAAACCAAAAATAAAATTAAGATGAAAAAATATAATAAAGGACACTTTACATTTTATTCATTTAGCAGGCGCTTTTGTCCAAAGCAGAGAGACCTAAATAATATAACCACCTAAAAGATGATCAGGATGAGATTTCACAAGTTTACTGATTGCAGTTATGTACAATCAATTTCAGGGTTCCTGGTCATTTTTGTGACTGAAACATGCCCTGATGATGGGACTTTGGTTACCGCTAGTACTGTAAGTATGGAAAAGACTTCTAGAGCACTAGCTAGTCAGTGACCAAGAATATTCCAAGGGACACAGGAGAGGACTCAACCTAGCCACTGGGAAATGCACTGTGTGTTTCTCTGTACCAGTCCCAAGCCTGGATAAATGGGGAGGGTTACGTCAGGAAGGGCATCCGGTGTAAAATTTTTGCCAAACCTAATATGCGGACAACAGAACAGATTTCCATACCCGGGTTAATAATGACCGCCAACAGGGCGCTGGTGGAAATTGGGCTACTGTTGGCCGAAGAGGAAAGAAAGGGGGAAGGCGTGTACGGAGGCAGGAGGAGAGGAGGAAGTTTAGGAGAGTGGAAGTGAGGGTAGGAATTTTGAATGTTGGCAGTATAATGGTAAAGGGAAAGAGCTAGCTGATATGATGGCGAGAAGAAAGGTTGATATATTGTGTGTGCAAGAAACCAGATGGAAGGGGAGTAAGGCCAGGTGTATCGGAGGTGGGTTCAAATTGTTCTACCATGGCATGGATAGGAGGAGAAATGGGGTAGGGGTTATCCTGAAGGAAGAGTATGCCAAGAGTGTTTTCGAGGTGAAAAGAGTGTCAGACAGAGTGATGAGTATGAAGCTGGAAATTGAAGGTCTGATGGTGAATGTTGTTAGTGCATATGCCCTGCAAGTTGGATGTGAGATGGATGAGAAAGAAAAATTCTGGAGTGAGTTGGATGAAGTGGCAGAGAGTGTACCCAAGGAAGAGAGATTGGTGATTGGGGTAGATCTCAGTGGGCATGTTGGTGAAGGGAACAGAGGGGATGAGGAGGTGATGAGTAGGTATGGTGTCAAGGAGAGGAATGCAGAAGGTCAGATGGTTGGATTTTGCAAAAAGGATGGATATGGCTGTGGTGAATACGTATTTTCTGAAGACGGAAGAACACAGTGTGACATACAAGAGTGGAGGAAGATGCACACAGGTGGATTATATCCTACGTAGGAGGGTCTGTCTGAAGGAGATTGGAGACTGTAAAGTGGTGACGAGAAAACATAGTTAGGCAACATAGGATGGTGGTCTATAGGATGACTTTGGAGATCAAGAAGAGGAGGAGAGTGAGGGCAAAGCCAAGGATAAAATGGTGGAAGTTGAAAAATGAAGACTGTAAGATGGAGTTCAGGGAGAAGTTAAGACAGGCACTGGGTGGCAGTGAAGACTTACCAGATAGCTGGGCAACTACAGCAGAAGTGGTAAGAGAGACAGCTAGAAGGGTGCTTGGTGTGACATCTGGTCAGAGGAAGGAAGACAAGGAAACCTAGTGGTACAGGCAGGGTGGAGTGGGTGGAGAAAAGTGTCAGGAGTAATTTGCGATAGACAAGTACCAATACGAGTGAAAGGGAAGGTCTACAAGATGGTAGTGAGACCAGCTATGTTATATGGGCTGGAGAAGGTGGCACTGATGAAAAGACAGGATGCAGAGCTGGAGGTGGCAGAGTTAAAGATGTTAAGATTTGCACTAGGTGTGACGAGGATGGACAGGATTAGGAATGAGTACGTTAGAAGGTCAGCTCAGGTTGGATTGTTTGGAGACAAAGCCAGAGAGGCGATCTTCCTTTGGTTTGGACATGTGCAGAAGAGAGATGCTGAGTGTATTGGGAGATGGATGCTGACGATGGAGCTTCCAGGCAAGAGGATAAGAGGAAGGCCAAAAAGGAGGTTTATGGATTTGGTGAGAGAGGACATGCGGGTGGTTGGTGTGACAGAGCAGGATGTGGAGGACAAGAGGAGATGGCAACAGTTGATCTGCTGTGGTGACCCCTGAGAGGAGCAACCGAAAGAAAATGATGATGATTCATAGTATGTTTACAGAAGGACAGAAAATAATATGTCTTGGTCAATGTATGTACTCCTTATAATGTTGAAATATTATGCTTTATGTTATAAGGTCCCTGGAAAATATGGATTAATTAGTCATACTGGTTTGAATTAGAAGCTGGAAATTTAGAAGTTGGGAATTTAAGTGGATAGAATAGACATATGTACTATTAAATGCTAATTCTTTCTGTAAACAGAGCTTAGCAAGCTAGTGACAAACTACACAATCAGAATGTATTATTTAGAAATTAAAGCTTTGTTTTGGGTTCTATTACTTATAGGAAGTGTTAAAATATGGATTTCTCTTTTTTTATTATTTTCACCATCTGATTTAAACCTATTCCTGTTATTTTGCTTTCTAAAAGTTAGCCAGTTAAGTTTGACATAAATCCACCAAATATCTGTTACCTTGACAACAGAACTCAGAAGAATACAACATGGCACCCCCAGCACCCCCGGCAAATTTCCCCCTGACATCCAATCACACCTTACCTTATTCTGGTCAAGTGATCATCAGCGAGGGGATGACGGGAATGTGACCTTGCATTTCATCTCAATTTACTGAAGTCCATCATCTCCTTCACTTGAATTCTAGATATTCAGAATCCATTTATTCTGAATGAGAAGGAATTTTGCCTCCAGCCTTGACTTGATCTACTCTTGACAAACACATTTATTTATAGTTTGTATGGGGTAGAGGCATGCCACGCTGGGGCATTCATTCACTTCAGCTGTGCCTTATTACTGATCACAGGCGATTCTCGGCACAGAAAACACACCCAGACCTTGACGCACCAGTCCACAGTCTGTTGTAGCCCTGCTCTGGTCCAGTGTTCATTTGGTTTTTCTGCTACGGGGAAATCAGCGGCCTTTTGTTATTGTTCTTCCCCATTGTTTTGTTAAACCCCTTTGCATTCTCGCAACCAAATGTCTGTTCTTTCAGATCTACTTGCATCCCATCCTGAACCACAAATAGCCATTTGCACACGGTTTGACAAGTCACCTGGACTCAACAGAATGACACATTCAGAGCGAGCAGGGTGATCTTAGAAGTTCTAAAGGCTTAAAGGCAGGTATGAAAATGAGCAAGACCAAAAAAAAAAAAGTGGATCAACTCAGTTGCAAGGCAGCAAGACTGCACAAAATAAGGGAAATCCAGTTTTCATTGCTGGTTGTGTACTGTTGATGCAAACCATGAAGTGCTATTACATTTGACCACAGCTGTGCTATATTAGAAGGCACATTCTTCTGAACTAGAATAAAAGCCACTCATGAAGTCATTGTTTTATGCTGGATGCACCATAAGAATCTGGCTGCATATCTCCATAGATGGACAATGTCATTTCTGTCAAGTTGGTTTGGAAGATCTTTCATTATGATGTTATTCAGCAGACTCTCATATATAAAAAATATGTCTACCCCATTTGCAAGAATAAAGTCCAGTTTTCCTTAATGGTTTTTCCATACATCATTACTATTTTTAGAGGATGGTAAGTGCTATTTGTTTACTTGTCTGTAATAGTCTTCCTTTCACTGGTTTGGGTGTTAAAAAAATTTATTATTCAAGCTACCTTGCTGATGTAATATTGATATGTAAATACATTTTTATATGTATTTTTGTTGGGGTAGTTCTATATTAAATATTGTTTAAGAACCAACAATCCAGTGCACTTCTTCCTTGATTATGCATGTATTAAACAAAAAAAAAACATTAGGGGGTTCCTGTCAAAACCGCTGTGAGAGTACCTCTAGGACCACGAGCAGAACCATGTGACAGGGAGAATTGGCAGCAAACCAGAGGTTAATTTGGGAAAGTTCTCCTTTTTGCAGAGACAGCCCTAATACAACACAAAAGTAAACAAGCAAAAATAAAAAGTACTAGTTTGCCAAGAGGAAAAAAACAAAACTAGGACCTTGTACATCGGGAGAACGGAGAACAAGACTGGACAAATTGGCTGGGAGGTAGGGGGGTGCTTAGTTCTGGAGATGAATCAAGCAAAACACAAGTTATTAACTACGCAAGCAAACATAATTACCTCCAAACGTCGGTCACCTGACACTCCCTTGCAAAGCAGAGGCACCACCTACTCTATATTAACACAGCATCCATTTTCCATAACTGCCTACCTGACGCAAGGTCACATTGATGCTAGAGTTTAGCACAGAACGCCTTTCCAGCAAAAGACACACATCACTTCGCAAATGTATTCATTGTGAAAGGAAACCAGAACACCCAGTGCAAACTAATACATACACAGGGTGTACAAGAACTCTACACCAATAGAACTGCGGCAGAAACGAAACCCATAATCTGGGATGTAGAAGGTCACAGCTCCACCCACTGAGCCATCCACCACCACCTTGTAAATATAAATTATCAAATACAAAAATGAATACAAATGTTTATTAAGTGTTTCCAGAAAGTCCAAATACACAACTTTGCTTCCCATAAAAATAATAATATTTTAATTTATAAATACTTCTACACAATGTCTTTCCACACTAATCAGGACTAATCAGAATTGATGTTCCTCACAGTACTCCTGCTGTCTAATCTATTTATGGAGTAATTAGATGACAGTTTACTTCCTGTTCTTAAAGAGAAAGATGAATGGGCTTATATATTAAATTATGTTTTTTTATTCTTTTTTTCACTTCTGCATTTTTCAAAATACTATACAGTTGTAATATATAGTATTCAAATTATAAAGAAATTTGGAAGAAATATTTAAAGAATCACAAAATTGTACATAAATACAACAATAGAAATTTATTGTGAAAAAATGTGGGGTTTGTAATAGTTCTTCAGATGCTAATTTAATGCTTGGGGATGAAAGGATAGATATGATTTCCACAGGAGAAGATGAGCAGAAACCAAGTGATTAGCAACTTAGCTATATACTGCCAAATGAATTCAAAGGGAATGTAAAGAGAAAGGTGAAATATACAGGCCCAACTCTGCGTTTGATAAGGAAGATGGATGAAGAATATGCAAATTCCTCACACACAGAGCAAAGCTGTGGAGGATTCAATCGCCCAACCCTTAGGCAGCAATCCTACGTACTGAGGCAGCGCGTGACATAATATATAATAATTAATCATTCTGTCAATTCCACAGTGGCCAAAGGTATTGAAAAAAGTTGCAGGATTTTGATCTGTTTTTGCCTTCTCTCATTGTTAGAACCACGATGCTAGGAACTTTCTGTGCCAACAGTGCATATCAGTGCACAAACCAATTTAAAGTCTTTTCTGCAAACAAGTCTGAGACAGGACACTGTCTGCCTGTGAATGGATATGTGAACGTTAAGTGCTTTCTGAATCCATTAGGGCTTTACTGTTCTCTCTCTAACGATCACTCTGCTATACACCTCTATACCCCATGGACACTCCATTGCTTGGCCAATTTCATTTCCAGAATCATAGGGTATTGAAGCTATTCTCTCTCTTCTGTGGAATGGGGGTCAGGTGGCTCACATCCATGCATTCTGGCAATCTTTCCTAACTCCTTAAGTCTGTAGTGCATTTTCTACAGTATGTGCAGAAGATTTACTATTATCTATGTGCCCGTCAAATTTACTGTAAAATTTCTTCACAACTGCAATGGCCCCAGTGCGTTGCCGTGCCGATGGCGTCTATTTTTCTGTCCCCGCATTTTGGAACATCTGCAGACTAGACTGACTCGCTTTGGTGGGAACCTCAAAAGCCTTCAGCGATATAATGATTCGTGCATCGCTGGTAAAGTCATAGCATTGTTCCAGTGGTCTCCTGAAACTGATCACTTCAGCTTGTTCTGCTGGGACCCCATAACTTGGGTTTTTCCAGTCTTGACCCACGGCAGCTTTGACTTATGTAAGGATTGCCCCATTTTCTTTATTCTTTTTCTAGGTCTTAGAATGTGGAACATTGTTTTCTAGCCTTGTGCACATTTGTTAATGTAAGCTTTTTGATTGAAATAGAACCATAGCAGGAATCAAATGCATTATATTGTTTTGTGCATCTCAACACATTCTTAAAGGTCTGTTTTTATATTAAGGTTATTTTTCTTCTTAGCAACACTTTGGGGTACCACACAGCTGATTAAAGCGGCAGGTTCATGTGGTCCTTAGATGGATCCTTTTGTAGTACATAAGGTACTCCAGGCGGCCATTTTATTAGGTACATCCACTCATTTACACGAACCCCCTACTACTATAAATAGAAAATCGTGTAGCTGTGACTCAATACAAAAGCATGCAGACAAGGGTCAAGAGGGTCAGTTACTGTTTGACGAACTTTTAGAATTGGCAATACACCGGAGCTAAGTGATTTTAAATGTGTGCCGACTGATGGTGCCAGAAGTGTGGTTCAGGCATCTCTGAAACAGCCATCATTCGTGGATTTTTATACACAATGATGTCAAGAGTATACAGAACTGTGTGACAAATTAAAAAAAAACATCCGTTGAGTGGAAATTCTATTGCCAAAAACACCCTGTTACTGAAATCACTCACTAAAGCCGGCAGGAAGGCTGTAAGTGCAAAAACGACATGGACTGAATTCTATCGGGAAAGTTTCCAGCACCTTCTTAATCCATGCCTTGAAGACCTGAGGCTGTTCTGTAGAAAAACGGAGGTACTACCTGGTTCTAAACAGTTGTTCCTCGTAAAGCGGTTACTGAATGTACAGTATATTTAAATGCATTTGTCATCACACATTATTTCACAAAATAACTTGCACATCACAGTAGTGAAAGTAATAAATACATTAGACAAGAGATGATGACCTTCCACGTGGACAGAGACAGCAGCATTGCAGGGCCATGTGAAACTGTCTTATGAGGCATGACCTTTTAATATGGGAATATAACAACAATATATAACACACACAGCGGTGAGAAAAACATCACATGAATTTAACATCAAAAAACCTTCAGAAGTTTGAGCACTGAGCATAGAAATAAAATTCTTATAATTTAGCCAAGGGTGGCGTGGTAGCTCAGTGGTAATCACGATGATATCGTACCTCAAGAGCTGGGGATTGAAGCCCTACCTCCACTCGGAGTTTATGGAGTCCGTGTGTTCTCCCAGTGTCTTGCTGGTTTTCCCCAGGTACCGCAGAATTTACAGCTACCATCCAATACACCCATGTACTTGTGGAGCTCGACTCAGAGTGTGCCTTGTTCGGGAAATCAATGCCTCATAAAGTGAATTAACTACTTAAGTTCACATGTTAAGTGAGCTGGTGCTGAAAATTCAAAAAAACACATAGAATGGTTGGGGTGTTCTCAAGGAGAGGTTTTGGAACCAAAGCTGTGTTCTTCAAGCCATCCAATCAGATTTCAACAATGTTTTGAAAAAGAGAAGAATTTTTCTTAATAAATATGTGTGTATTAAATTCACATTTAAATATATACTAATGTTAAATATTTTTTTTTCAGAGCAAATAGACCTTTTTGCCAAGACAAATAGACTTAAACATTTTCTCAACTTTTGCACAGAGCATTATATAGTATATATAAAAACCAGTGACTCAAAATTTCCTATAGTGTGATTGGATCCTACAATGGGATACCATCTGGTCCAGGGTGTCCCCTGCCTTGAGATAGGCGCTTACTGGAATAGGCTCCAGGTTCATTGTAAACCTGTAATGAAAGCAGTAGTTGATAATCCCCACCAACTTGACCTAACAGTGTGTAATGAAAGCAGTAGTTGATAATCCCCACCA
>JAACJT020022732.1:0-26339 GCA_009936485.2 Gymnarchus niloticus | reverse complement strand
CCTTAGCGGTCAAAAGGCGTGAGCTCACAGAGCTTCCTTCGTTCTTAATACCTTAGCGGTCAAAAGGCGTGAGCTCACAGAGCTTCCTTCGGTCTTAATACCTTAGCGGTCAAAAGGCGTGAGCTCACAGAGCTTCCTTCGTTCTTAATACCTTAGCGGTCAAAAGGCGTGAGCTCATAGAGCTTCCTTCGGTCTTAATACCTTAGCGGTCAAAAGGCGTGAGCTCACAGAGCTTCCTTCGGTCTTAGCACCTTAGCAGTCAGAAGATGCAAGCTCGCAAAACTTCTTGCACTCTTAGCATTCAGCACACTTAGTACTACCAGACAGGGATCTAAAATAAAATCTGTTCTCATAATGCATGTATCTTCATTAGCGTCAGTACTTTTTAATAAATAATAACATTGGAAATGGCAGTCATTTCCTCCCTGTTCTATCCAGAACCCTTTAATGGCTGCTCCCTGCACTGCTTTTTAATCACATTCTTTAAACTCTTTTTTTACTGGACTGAAATGGCAGTGTTACCTTCTAAACTTGCACATCATACTTGTTGATTTCTACCTCACACGTAGAAACTTCATCTCACAAAGAGCCGTGGGGAGGGTCTGCGCTTTTCATGTTCTTCCCACTCAAATACTCTTACTCTCGCTGAGCAGACAAATCGAGCATTTTTACTGGTCATGCTCAAACTCGACTGAATCTTAGGGTCACGGTATGCTGGCTGTGATTATCTGCTATGCTCTGCCTTTGTTGTCCCTGACCGTAAACATTCAGTCGGTCGGGTTTGCAAATGTGTGGGGTTTCGATCTGCAGCACGGCTGGAGCGTGACATGCAGCATTAACACAGTTGACTGTGTAGTATAGGCAATCATTTGACACAGTTGACTGTGTAGTTTAGGCAATCATTTTTTAAATGAGCAACATTGATCTTTTAAATGTTAAATGACTAGAAAAAAATCCCGCAGTAGCATCTGGAAACTTTGGAAGTTTCCTTCTTCAAGAGGAAAATTATAATCTCTGCCAAAAATGAAGTACTATTGGCAGGCAAAAAGGCAGGTTTAAACCACGCAAGGATGGGCATTCACATGGTGTAACTCAGAGGATCACTGGCTAAACAGAAAAGCAGAAAAAGTCATCACACTGCAAACCAACATTACAAGACACTTGCTGTCCGTAAAAAAAGCACACTTTTTTTGGGGGGGAGGGGTTCTTGCTGACTTGTTCCAGAGCTCTCTGACTTAATGCTTTAGGCAGTTAGAGAGCCTCAGAACGTGCGGTAGCGTAAGGTTGGCAGAGGGTGCTTGGCTTTGAGGACTGAACGTGCCAGATTAAGACAAAACGTATCGACGGTGGAGCTTGCTGGGAACGTACGTGATTACTGGGCTCTGAGCGGCTTTGCTGGCCTTTGCCCCCACTCTATGGAGCTCTCACACCTCTGTAGCTGTACTGGCTGAGCTAAACTCAAACTCCAACCATTATCATGGAAAGATGGAGGGAAACCTCACTTCCATGTGGTCAGGTTGGAGAAATAATGTATGCTGCTCTTAAAAGATAAATCCACACCCATTCAGACTGCCAAAGGGTGCGTTTAAATTCGACTGCGGTAATCAAAGTCAATTATTGGATGGGTCTTGGCCTCAATTCAGAGTCTCCAAGAGAATGACTTAAGAATGACCCCAGAGATTACTTTTAGACTTCTGTATTTTTCTTTGACAATATTCCCATCACTCAATGCCCTCATCTCAATTTCTTTGGAGACAGACAGTCAGTGAGGGCTGCCCTGTGCCATCCTTCTTTAACACTGACATATTCATGGTTCAGAAAAAAGGCGGGACTGTGACAATGTGGGATGTGTTTACTATCCCAGCAGTCTCACAGCCATGCCCACTCTGTGATCCTCCCGATGCTGAGCACAGAATTAGAAAGAAACAAAATGGCAGGTGGAGGATATTTCAGCTCTCTCTCCACAACTTCCTCGAATTTCTCTCTGTTGGGCTGTAATATGTCACAGAATGGGCCCCCAAAATTGCTCCAGAAAGGCATACTGCAGCTCCATCTGTAAATTCTCTGTTTCTGGATGCTGTTCTACAGTGACTGATTACACAGCCTTTGCCTAATGCCGTGGTTCCTCTCTGCACATGTCTCTCAGAATTCCCTCCAACTCACGGCCTGCAGTTGCTGCTTCAGCAGAAATGAGAAGTTGTTAAACATGCTGTTGTACTTTGTGTCTCTTCCATCTAGGGGCTACCTGCTGACATTGTGTGGGGGGAGTATGATCCTGTTCCTCTAATAGAAAATAGGAGCCATGCTCCTTACGTTTGTGAGGCATGGCTGATCACAATAATGTAAACACGACATGAGTATGCATTCTGGTTGCAGATTTCCGAAATATAAGAACTATGCTCAGTGCCCATTAAATGGTTACATTCGTTGCCATTTTAAGGCTCTTGTTTGACTTCTTTGGTTCTATAATTTGACATCTAAATCATTTGGAAAATTCAATTCTCTGCAGACGAATAAAGTTATCAGGTTCTGTTGATGGGCTGATGTATGATCCTGTGTAATCCAAAATGCATGAAGGCATTTTGGACCCAGTGTTGTATTGTTCATTGTTTTCTTCTTTTGCTTTATGAGAACCTCCTTATTATAGTGGTGTTAACCATATTGCTCTCCTTTGCCTCACTGGGTCCCATGCCCTTGCCTTTTTCCTTGGCACTCTGTGAATCTCCTTATTATATTGGTGTTAACTGCATTGCACCATTTCCTTCCTTTTTCTGAGTAAGCTGCCCTTGTTTGTCACACGCTGTCACTCACCTTCCATTCTGACTTCCAGGATTTCTGTCATGCTTGACAGTCTCCTCTCTCCTGTCTGCCCTGCGTCTCCAACGTCTGCTTTCCCCCGGCCGTTCGGCTGGCCCACTCCTCATCTCGCTCTCCCATCTCTCTTCCCCAGAACTCTGGCCACAAGGACAGTGATGTCCAGTACGCTGAGCTGGACACCATGGCCCTGGCCTCCTCAGCCAGCTGCCGAGGCCCCGGGTACCCCGGAGGGGACCTGGTTGAGTATGCCACCATCCAGCCCAGCTTGCAACAGAGCATGCCGTTGTGACCCTGGAGGTACACTGTCTCTCCTCTGCGAGCCACGCTTTACTGACATTCCACTCCTCCGTCCTCGTGAAGTAGTGTCACCTCCATACCCTGCCACCAAACTCTCCTACTGTCCTTTCCTTTCTCACTTTGATCCTGAAAGCCCGCCTACTCCTTAGTGTCAAAATGGCACCGGGCATTTAAACCAACCGTGACTTCTGTGTTTGCCCTAAAGTCAGGTGCAGGAAAACCGCTATGCATGAACTACAGTATATCTGTCAAAAAATTGATTACTTTCTTGTCAATCTGAAGATTTTATGTGGCCTACTTTTTAAACGTATGTTTTATAGCCAGCTTCATCTAGCTTTGTGTTGTTTTTCTTGCATAAATAAGCTCCTGAAGTCTCGGGGCATTTTGAAGGATTATTTGTAATTCAATAATCCAGTGGCTGAAATAAATCTGTCCAACCGTTTCTGATTACAGTATGCAACACTATGTAAATATTACTCCAGAAATACCCTCACCCGCAATAACAGCACACATCAACCAATTAAACATTAAAGCTTGGAAATAGTATTCCGTCTCGCAAAATAGTTCCGGTTCATTAGACTTTAAATGTTTTTTGTTGGAGAAAGTTGGAGTCTGACCTAATGTTTGGCCACCGGGAATGACAAATTTGTAGGGTGGTTTTTTTTTTAATACTCATTCACCTCCCATCTGCACTGTAGCCGCAGAGTTAGCCAGCAGTTTGAGATCATGTGATACCGTCCCTTCCTGTACATCCACCAGCATCTTTGCTTCCTGCAAAGAATTGCATGTCACTCAAGACCAATGTGTCTGATATGAAAAAACAGGCATTTGCTAGCACAGGCATGGCACTTGCTTTCACGCAGCTCTTGTCTTTTTACTTTGATGCATGTCACACATAAGGCAGCACAGATTGAATATGTATGCATATGGACCTTCTACATGTAATAAAAAACTGAATCTATACAAAGCTCTAAGCAATAACATCAGTTACATTAAAAGCCATTTTATATGCCTGTATTAGAAATGAATGAGGCTCTGTCCTCTTTCTAGTGGACATAGCGCCACAGTACCCATAATTCACTGTTACATGGCAGTCGCTTCTGATTGCATGTTGGATCAGTCAGACCTCAGTGTTCCTCCTGGAGCATCAAACATAAAACATCTTGGGCATTGACAGACCCTGTCATAAGAAAGAATCCTCCCTCCGTTCTTCTCTTCTAAAAGGTAACAGCAGAGCCTGTTCTCAGGCTCCCCAAAAAGGCAAACAATTAACATCACAGTGGGGGGTTTCAAAGTAACTCTGGAAGTTGCTTGTTTCTCAGACATGCTGCGGAGAAAAAGGGGCAGCTCTGAATCGGAAAGTGGAATCTCAGTGGGGTCGACTTTGTCGTACGTGTTGGTTTCTGGAGTACGTCATGAGTGATACATAATGTCCCTGTTAACAAACAGCTAGCAGCACATCTTGAAGCTCCTTCTCACCTCATCCTGCAGATTCTCACCCATTTTAAGGTGACCTCTGGAAATTTAATGGTGTTTATTGGAGCTGATTAGAGAAGTGCTCATGGCCCTCACTGAGGTCAAGGACAAGGCAGAAGGAAGGGATCTTAAATGTATGCAGTCGAAGCAGGCATTTCAAGCTAAACAGCCTAGTGAAAGGGAGGACCCAGCCTTACTGACTGCCGTTTTAAATCTCATCAACAAAAGCGGTGGGGAAATTCTTCGGGGCTCAGAGACTCAGCCTTGCTGGGAGAAGGTATTCTCCCCATAACTCTGCTCTAAGCTGTGAAATTCCGCTTTGCCTGGGTGTCTTTCCAGAGCTGAGTGACATTGTATCAAACATGTTGTAGCATTAACGGGCTGGCTCATTGTTCAAGCACCGAGGAGCCTCATAAAGGGAGGGAGAGGAAGGAAGCCTTGATGAATATGCTTTTTATGAAAATGAGCAGGATAAGTCTATTCATTTTTCTTGACATTAGCATTTCTTTGTTAATCACGGAAATGAGACTGTTGGAATACCTCTGGCAACCTGCTTAGCCAGTAGTGAAAATGTAGGATTAGTTCATTTGCCTGTGTAGCAGCAGAATGACATTGACATTGTGCTCGTTGGAAAGCTTCTGGACGGCCTTATGCAGAGAGGGCTGATGTCTGCCTGTTTTGCTGGCCCCTTTGCTGGGGGATATGTGTGTGCTGCAATGCAGTCGTCTGAGTCGCAACTGGGATCACTGATGTCACTGGTATACACCTGATGATTTCCTGACTGTAACTGTACATGGACAGCGATGTCTTTGTTGATTCATTAACCCTCTACCTGTGTTCTTGGCTCCTGTTGCATCTTGCACACAGTGAAGATTTCACATATTCCTATACAGTGAAGGTATGGAAGGCATGGGCATTCATACTGCACCTCATGCTGCTTTGCATGAAGGGGCCAGCAAACAGAAAGGCCTGTAAATTCACATATCTTTTATTTCTGCTGCCTTTTCCACAAGTCAGTGCTTTTGAGTTGATTGCTGTCATCACCTATAGTGATAGTCAGTAACGAAGCGCTCAGTTGATGCACGCTCTGCCGTCGTTCATTTGACATTTTATGTTCATGTAAGACATATTTTAGCAGGGCTTATCTGAAATACTGGCTTTTGAATTTAATTATATGAGCTCTTTCTGAGTTAGTCCCAGATGCTTGCCATACATTATTATGACATACCTCCAGTTTGTATGTATATTTAACAATCTTTCTCCTAATCTACTTGCAGACGAATTTTCAGACTTTAAGAAAATATCAACTTAAGACAGGCAGACTAAAAATACACTGTAGCATGATGCAGAATGGGAACCCAGCACAGGTGTATATTTATAGGTAAGCCTACAGAGAAACACAGACCACTCTGTTCCATGCAGAAATCTCCTTTTACCTTGCATGTTTCCATCCTAAATAAGGTGTATAGGTTTATCCTGGGTATTGTGACACCACCATTGATAAAATCTATGCATTTTGCCATAAAATAATTTGAAGTCATTGAATTTGTTAGTCATTAATGTCCCATCATGCTGAAAAAAGCATCATATGGCCGGGAAGCATATCACAGCATTTACTAACAGTCAACACCAAGGGGACAGCAACGAGTCAGGTGGTGAAGTTTAACTACATTCAACTGCAGATACTAAGAAACTGAAAACAGTACCAATTCAAACTGGGTTAAATAATGTTTTAAACAGGAGCAATTTTATAGCCAAAAATAACACATGTTGCCCTAGAAACTACACACTGGGTTTTATTAGGAATTAGAGAAAACATTTTCTCCTTTTACAGTAATGCATATCACCGTCTGGAGATTGCACAGGTTCTACATGTGACGTGTTAAAATGATCGACTCTCCTGCCCAGAGTCATGGGACATGCATGGAAGAAAGCAGAAAATGGTTGTGTTTTTAGTCCCCCTTTGGTCGTCAGCTGTTATAGCGTAATGGCCCTTTAAGGGCAAGTCTGCTGAAGATGGCCGTCCAGGCTTCGGTTCAGCTCCGCCTTCTTCTTTGTACCACAGGATCGCCCTGCTCCCAGCGCAGCTCCAGCCAACATTATTCTCAGCAAATCAAAATATTTTCCTATTTCATGCTCATACTCGATCGCACCCTGAGGACATATTATGACTGTATTACAGTCTTGGCTTTTGGGCACGGCGTAACTTCATATCCAGCATGTCAGCCGTATTCATGTGATTTGTACTCAGAACTGCAGAGCGTGATATGAGTTTACCCCCATTTTTGCATCCTCTGCTACCTCGGCTACAATATTTCTGCTGGTATTTGTTAAAAAAATAAATCTGTCGAGCAAATATGCAGCTGGAGAACAGGATGCACACTGTACTGTGTGGCTTTTAATAGTTTGCTACACAATCTAACAGCTCAATTCAGCAAAGTAACCACATCTGAGGCAGAGGTTGGCTGAAGCCATGTCCCACTTTATTAGAGTCCTGAGATGTTTCAACAAAAGCATCTGCTCCTTAACAAATTCCCGTCATACGAGGGCTCCAGAATGGACAGAGGAGAGTTTTGGTTTCATTTAGTTACAAAAATTAGCATTCGGGCCACTTTCAAGGCACATGTGATACCGAACGGAGGTATTTCTTTCTCGGTAAACAAACTAGCTTACTGTGGCAAAAACAACATCGCATGCCCCATAGCCAGATGCCAGACAGGTGGCACCAAAGGCATATCTGTCACAGCACCTCAGGGGCTGTTACCTCTCTGCACACGTGTGTGAGATCCCTCCCCCTGACCCACCCTGGATTTCTGTGTCAAACTTACAGTGTGGTGCTTCATTAGACGTGTAGAAGTTCACTGTCTTGGTCCCGCTATGCCCTGCTGCCTGTGACATGTCTTGAAGGTGACCATGTGACCCTGTTTCAACCTCTCGTCACTGAAGCGTCCAAATCGTTGATTTAAGGCTGCTTGGGGACAGTCTGCAAGTTCACCCTTATGCCTCATTCCGCTTCCCAGCATGCTAGAATCTCATTCTTGCGTGGTCATTAACGTCTCATTAAGTGACTTCCTACGAGGGGGAGTGGATGCTTCCTGAGCATAGACACAGTTTGAAAAGTGACAAGAAGTGGAGAAGGCCTTGGTACGCCATGCAGAGAGTGACCTCACCGTGTGGACCAATGTCCCGTCACAGTTGTAGAAATGGGACTTAGATCAGTTAAAATTAGATGCTCAAATTTAAATTATCATTTTTACTGGCAAAAATGGTTTAATAAGTCAAAGATTTTTAATAAAGGCATTTAGTGTGAAAATGTAGATAATTATAACTCAATAATTATGAATTTATCATGACAACAGTAATTAATACAAGAAAGGTATTGTAATTACAATCAGTTCTCAAGAGTTTAATTTTCAAAAATATTCTGAACACCAAGTGTGAATTTACATATAAAGCAGAATTATTAAATAATTGTTAAACACACTATATCAATTGTGCCTATTTACATGAATTTTACTAATTAATTCAGCTTTGCCTCTTTTAATCTGATTTTATTCAAGTATGATTAATATGTGACATCATGTACACCAAAAATTAAATGATATATACCTCTGAATGGGACAAGTACAAGATCATTCTGTATTATTTATCCGGCGCGGCCTCTCTCCCAGTGATACAGCAGACCCGCAGTGTATATTCGCTTGCTGCTTGAAATGCACTGCCTTGAATTGAATACCGCTGTTAGTGAGGATGAGAGCAACACTCTGTCGCTACAGCCCAGCCTGCTGTAAGTCAGCGTTGCTGGTTTGTGCCTTTTTCTGTGTTTCCTCTCTCATTTTCACAGAACCATGGGAAGAAATGGAAAGACACATTGAACCAGGCTGGTTTTTTGAGGTGTCCTCCTCTCCACAAGGACATCTGCCCGGACTTTGCCCCCCCTGCAGTCCTCACCTATCTCCCCCAGTACCCTTGCACATGGCACCCGTCCTCTAGCCCGGCCTACGAGGATTCCTGTCCTGGCCACCAGGTCCTCTACAGCTTCTCCAAGGAACAGGATGTCTGAATTTCCATCTTCCATCTCTGCTTCACCCTGGCTGTGCTTCACCCTTTTTATACCGCACCTTCGCTCTGCTTTACCCTCACTCTACTACACCCTGGCTCAGTTTCACCCTCGCTCTTTTTTGCCCTCACTCTGCTACATCCTCGCTTGATTTTTCTGACACTGTCTCTTCTCATGCCTTTTATTGTGTACATGTGTGCCAGTTATTCTTGTCTTTGCAATTTTGACCATAATTACATGGGTGCAGTACTATGGCGCGGTGGTAGGGCATTTAACTTGGCTGCTCAACGGTTCCCACCATTGTACCTTAATCACAGCATTTCCAAGTGGATTTTCCAGATCTGTGTATATGTGCATGTAAGCAACGTGTGGGGATAATCCACAATGTGGTGGTTATGTAACCCCAGGGAGAAGCAGTTATATTTTCATTGTGGTTTATCCCACTTATACCATGCCTCCTTGCTAGAAATGATATTTCTTCAAGCGCAAGACATTGACTTATCTCTCACACTCAGTACATACAGCACTAGTATTTCAGAGTCCCTCTGAAGATTAACTTGTATTTGGCTGACCAGCAGTCTGTTTGGTTAATTAGGAACGAGCTCAAGTCCTGAGTACCAGAATCCTGCCACCTAAATAGCACATTAATACCAAAGTTTTTGCTTCTGTGGTATAAAATAATTACTGATGTAATTTGTTGTTTTGTTTGGAACAGGGCGCCGTCATACAGAAATTAATAAGGCAAATCAGCACAAAACCTGCTTTCAGGCTGTGCTGGTATGTGATCTCCTGATGATTCCTGGATATACTGTAATAGAGCTATGGAATGACATGTATATGTGGCAGCAGCTTTAGTGAAGTGGTTGCATAGGGTTTATCAAGCAGGCCTGGATCCTTTTATCATAATGGAACGTTCTTGGTAAGCCCAGGTTCCCTCTAGCTCCCCGCGGTGTGCAGATCAAACCCAGTCTCTTTAGATAAGCGATATGGGGCCCTGGGGCAAGTCGACTCAAAGTCTCCTCTACAGCATCTCCCTTGGTTCCCATGCTGGCAGTGTTTGTAGCTTAATGAGTCTGTCTGAGGTCACAAAGCATTGGTGGAGCCTCCACACACGGCCCAAGCTAGGCTGGTCACCTGTCTTTTTTCTTCCAGCGAATAATGTGTATTCGTCCAGTACGGCGGGTAACTTTGTCTTTGATGATTCTGTGATGGAGTGCTGGTGAACACTGTAGACCCTTTTAAAACCAGGCTTCAGGTCTTCCCCTTCAGCCCCCAGTCCACACACTGGCTGAAAGCTTCTGAAAATTGCAGGTTGAAAATGCCTGCTTTTTGTCCCCTGGGCTGCCTTGTATAGAAAGACTTGTCTGAAAGCAGAAGCAGACTGATTAGACCGTAAACCACCTGCGTGTTCTAGCAGTGATGGACTTCTGTCTCATTCACCCATTCACGGGTTCATGACTTCATCTGGGAGCACCTTTGTTCCTGAAACACACTACATATTTTCTGTCACTCTGAATAGAACAGGGTGTTTGAGAAAAGCCTGCTTGATTGGTTAAAATCTCTTTCCAAATTCCCCTTTTTGTTATTTCTTCTCTTAATTCATTTTTTTTTTTCTTTCTATGGAAATGGGACCATTTCTTTTTGGTGCAATATCAAGCCATGACAGACGTGTATGGTGATTGCCCTGGAAAATATCACCCTGGAGTTTTCCCCAGATGTCTGAAAATACATTGATCTATTACTCCATTTTCAGGACAAACCTCTGGTTTTCATTTACTAAGCATAATATTTGATGTAGTAGAGGGGTAACATATCATGAACCAAGCTGATAATTAACTGCCAGATCATCTTTAATTAACCACATCATGGTGTCACAGGAATCATCCACAGTGGAACAACATGCAAAACTCACAACCAGTTTGAAAGCAAAAACTAAAACAGGCAAAACACTTTATCACACACATTCATCATTTTTGAAACAATTTGATGTGTGGTGGCGAATGGTCTATATTGAAATCTGAGGTGTTTGTGTTAACCTTTGGAAATAGGATTCAGGTCACAGCTGCAGACCTGTGGTGAGCTTAAAATGCCTTTTTCCCTGTGTCCTGCTCTAGGATAGTATGCATTTAGTAATCCTGTCATTTTCTGTCCTTATCGTTTGTGGAATTAAATGCTATGAATCATTGTCTGTCTTCAGATTTATTTTCTTAGTTATCCTGTTCAGAAACACAATTTTTTTTTTAAGCTGTTGAATTATTTTACCGTTGTCATAACACTGATGGTGTTTCCTTATAATTAGTACATATTAGTAGACTGCATGTTTTTAATGTGTATGCCTTGCTAGTAAGGCAAAATGCCCTGAATGTGCTGTGGAAATGTCAGTCTACCTTTGTTCCAGCAGGGCATTTTCATGAAAAGAATTTTGTTTAAAATTAAAGTGTTCTGACGCCATGAAGGAGGCTCACAAAGAGAAAGCTGATGTTCGAAAACACTGTGTGAAGCAAGCCCTTCAATGTATTAAATGTCTTTTATAAAGAATATTCCAGTGCATGTGGCATGTGGCAGCATGGTTCTCTCTCTCACTCCTTCTCTCTCTCCCACATGTTCCTCTCCCCCACGCTCCTGTTTCCAAACATTGAACAGCCACCTCCGTCTGAGCATGGCACAATGACGGTCAGCTGCAGTAGTTTGCAGTACATTGCTTCCTGACCTTCCTGTAAACAGTCATCTTAACTTAAATGTCATTCTCAGCCCGATGTGTGTCAACATATTCTTTTGCTTCAGCAGTAAGTCCCTTGGACAGTCGGGTAGAGGTTCATTTATGACCATTTATGGAATTCAAACACGTGTGACCCCCATATATGAATAAATACCACCCATTTATGAGAAATTCAGTCCTCTGCCTCAAATTCATCGTATATGTGACCTCAACCCCTCATAATGTGGTTCTCTGGGTTTGGTTCATGGTTCTTTCAGGGGTGTGGATTAGAAGGACCCCTGCCTTGTATTGCCTGGGTCATTACTTGTGTAATTAGATAGAAATAAAGAATGCATGTACTTGTGCTAACGTGACAGTTTTGGCCCTGGAGGTGAGGTGTGGAGGGATGCGGGCCTTCTGTCCTAACAGTAAGATGGTGCGATCAGCCACAACAAGCCCAGCACTGGAGTTTCATGGAGTCTCCTTGTGTATAGTAAGAGAGGACTCAGAGGGGTGTTGCAAGGGAAAGTTATACACACTCTGAGTGCCACACAGAATTAAAGACTGAACTGGCCAGCTGTGGAAAGGTTCTCCAATTTCCAGATAAAGGTGGAAAATAAAGCTGGTGTTCATCCTCGACAGTCGTTTGTGAGCCGTTTTCACCGTGGCCCAGTGCTGCTTAATTTCTGCTTAGCTGTGGAAGGAGTTGGCATAAATTAAAGGTAAAAATGGACCACGTGTAACTGAGCTGGTGGTAGATGGTCCACCTAAACCACTTCTAGTGCCCCCAATGTCCCCCAATGTAAATGTATCACTTATACGGTGGTCTGTCTGAAGCTGAATGACTTCAGCTCTGATCTAAGCCGGAGAATGTGTGGGATCCCTAAACCACGTTTTTCATGCAAAATGACATTAATTTTGTGTCAGAGTGTGAAAAAAGAAGGCACTGCATATCTGACCACTGGACCTTAATTTCAGCAAACTTGAAGTTGAAGTAGTTAAAGACAAAATGGGATTTGCCTTTGGAAAGGTTACGGTCTCTTTTTGTGAGTGTTGCTCTGCTTTTGGGTCGTTATCCAGTGATGTTATCATGTAGCTCATTTTTGGACAAAGCACGCAGATTTTAATTTTATGCATTGAAATTCCACAGAGGGAGGAAATGATTGTTTCAGGAAATGAATGTGTGTGGAGATAACCCATCCAACAGCCTGCTCCAGGAGGGCAGGCCCGGCTTCTCCCCACCTCATCACCAGCATCGTCAGGTCGGTGAGTTTAAAAACAAATAAACTGCTACAAGATAGCGAAGAAATGGCAATGCTGAGAGAAGATGGACTAGGAGGCCCTGTTCTCAGTCTAAACTTTCCCAGCATGCTTAGTGTACTGTTAAATTATAAACTTTGAAATCAAACTGAAAAGACATTTGACTGAACTGATTGAATGTGCCGTAAGAGTAATACATCATCGTATCACTCCTGGGTTTTTCTCTCTACAATTTGCTCTTAGCTTCAGGAACTTAAAGTTTCACTTGCAGTATGTCATTTAAAATATGCAATCAGGATGCGTATTTAACCCTGAACTTACTTCAGGTACTGTCAGAGTATTACATGTTTGCCAAAATGACAAAACAGATGTCAGCAAGTACAATTATTTTCTGCCCAGCTAACTGTATTCCCACCTTTGCCTAGCTCACTGCACCTCCCCCCTTGTCAATTTATTTTATAGTGCCTTTCACATGCCTGCTGCCCCAATGCATTTAACAAGAGTGTGTAATAATTACAGTGTTCATTAATGAAAATGGAAAAGGCCAGAAGACAATGGAGGAGAGGAACCAAAAACTCCTCAGCAAGGAGAAAAACAGCCTCTGGGGTCCAAGATCATTTGGCACCATTCGGACATGTGGGGTGGAAAAGAGAGCATACAAGGTCAGAATGGATGTGTGTGATTTGCTGGCAAACACAGAGGACCACACAGGCATGTACAGGAGCACCAGCAGCCAAAATTACAGTGTGTTATGTAATAAGATGCGAGTAAGCCAGACTAAAGTAGGAGGTCTTCAGAAGTGATTTAAAGACTGTGAACAACTCAGCATCCTGTACATAGGCTGGAAGACTGTTCCATAATGTAGGGGCCCTTTAACTGAAGGTTTTAGCACCAACAGTAACTTTTTTATGTGTGGGACAAGGAGGAGACCTGAATTTTGTGACATAAGTGACTGATTGGAGTATAGGCATTAACCGGTTTGATCAAGTAGGCAGGTGCTTCACCATTAACTTCTTTATAGGTAAAAAGGAGAACTTTGAAGTCAGTCCTAAACCTGACTGTAAACCAGTGGAGAGAATAGAGAACTGGGGATATGTGTTCAAAATTTCTGTTCCTACTGAACATTACAGTAATCCAGTCTAATATACATAAAAACATGCATTAGCTTTTCAGGATCTTATATAGTGAAAAATCACCTAAGCTTAGCAATATTTCACAACTGTAAGTAACCTGCATTTGATACTGCGTCAGCATGCAATTTTAATGAAGGAGTAGTGTCTAAGTGACACCCAGATTACTGGCCGAACTACTAATGTGGAAGGTCAATGCCTTAGTGTTGAATCTCAGTCCGGAGATTGTGTTAGACTGTTCTATATTGTTGCCTGCAAACAGAAGAACAAGTTTTTCCATGTTGAGTTACAGGAAGTTTTCACTCACTTCCTTAAAGCAGTAAGCCAAAGTGACAATAGATGAGGAATCATCAGGTGTAGCTAGAATATAGATTTGAGTCTCGTTGGTATAGGTGTGAAAGTTAACATTATACTTTCTGATTATATTACCTAACGGTATGAAATACAGACAAAACAATACGGGTCCAAGCACTGACCCGTGTAGTACTCAAACTTTGACTGGTGACACTGATGAATCAGTAAATCTGAAAGTTGAGATAACAATAACGATTAGTTAAATGGGAGGTGATCACTTAATCACTGATCCACATGAGTCAACTTCTGATTCCAGCATATGCAGCAAAATAGAATGGTCAACTGTGTCAAAAACAGCATTAAGATCGAGCACCATCACAGTGCCTGGTCAGTTGCTACTAATATATCATTTACAATCATATTTAAAATAGTTTCAGTGCTGTGTCCCTGGTGGAAATCAGACTGGAATATATCAAGTATAGTATGTGCATAGAAGTACGACTGTATACACCAACACGTCCAGCTCACTGTATCCCCCATCCAGCTCTCTGTATTCTCCCCATCCAGCTCACTGTATACCTCCCTCCCCTCATCTAGCTCACTGTATACCTCCCTCCCCCATCCAGTTCACTGCATGTTTTCTCCCTTGTCCAGTTGGTTTTCAATATCATCTTTCCCTCATAGGTATTCAGGGAGACTCTCAGGACTTCTGCATATTCCCAGGGTATCATTTAGGTTTTATAGTTCACAGCCCATTCACATTCACACTAAGTGATTGCCAAGGCAATTTTCTTTTTTCCCTGTGATGTTTCCATAAAGCTGTCACATTTTTTTTTTTTTACTTTTTCCTTCATCTTCCTGGTACGTCTTGCAGAGGTGCTACAGTGGCTGAAATGTGTTTCCCTGTTGACGTATAATTTTCCAGGTCTTATGAGGGCTTCTACCTTATGCAATGTCCTTTATCGGTATTTTAAGACGATCAAACAGCATGAATTCAGAGAAGTACTGGTGCTGTATTCAGATTGAGGAAGATAAAGCAATATCAGTATTGTGCTTACTTTCAGTCTGTGTCTTGGTTGGCAAATTACCTGCATCACATGACTGAATGTCAATTAAAATCGAGACAGATTTTGCAGCTGGAATGTTAGTTTTACCCATCAAAGGGAATGTGCTCTTTGTGAACTGAGATTTGACTAAAATCAATGAAATCTGGAGAGTCACGTGTGTCTGATGTGAATGGTGATGTACAGCTCTAGGCTTTGGGTATGTCGGTAGCACTGTCGTATTTCAAGTGAGGGACAATTCACCGCACTGTTCACGTCACTCAAAAGATGGGAGCCCAGTTTCCAGGAAACTTATTTTGTAGATTTTTTCAGCTTTCTCGGCTGCTTTATCTTCTTATTTCTCTCAGAAGAGCTTAAGGTTCCTGGGTCGAAGTGACTTTTATATGAACTAGGGGCAGTAACATCTTCAAGCAAAGTCAATGTTTTAATACCTTTAAGGAAAGGATCAGAGAATACAGAGCTGGACAAGTGAAAATCAGACCCTGAGGTCAGGCAGGGTCAGACATCGGCAACGGATGACAAGCAAGGATAAAAATGGGGACAGCGGCTGCATTTTGATGGCAAAAACACTGTCTGCTTTTAATTCAGGTAGCGTATCCTACAGTTATTTTAATGTCATTAGCAAATAGCTCACGCATCACACCACAATAGGTTTGGGACATATTTTCAAAATACTAGGATATTGCAGATGCAATCTAAGGATGACACAAGTCATGGTGTGTAATAATTGTTCTTTAGCCAAGAAATTTCCCGTGTATTTTTAAGTTCCTCCAAAGCATTCTTTATTAACAAGTCTTGTGTATCTGTGTAATGTATTTGGTATATTAGTATAATGTTTCCAAGCTCATTTCAATTTTATGGAACAGTGTAGCCATCTGATTTCAGAGAAATAAAAAAGAGGTTACACACTGTTACAGTCCATTATCACCCAATAGTGCTGCAAAAAATTACCCATATAGCCACAGATAACAGGCAATAGGGTATGTAGGCCAACAAATCAGGAGGTGGATTAAAAAGAGACATTAAAGGATCGACGTTCTTTCCAGTGTCATCTCAGTGTGTGTGAAATTAAAAGCCACGGGAAGTGCAGACATGTTGCTCAAAAAAGGGCTAAGTTCACCACTGAGATAGAGGGTTCAGGAAGCAAAAGGACGTCTAAGGACAAAATGAAGTTGGCACACAAGGTCACAATGTTTCCAAAGCCACCATGTTATCCAAGAGAACAGCCTCTATGCATGTTTGGACATAAAGTTTCATTTGAGCATTTTCCATTTAAGTATTTTTAAATTTTTGTATGATTCATCTTCAAAGTGCCACTTCAGCTTTATCAGACACAAACAGCAGTCACGGCAGTCTGGACTTGGTTTGAACACAGAGGGCACTGGTATGGTGCTAATCCAGATGGATCCTGGACTAGATGGGCAAACACACAGCTCTCTCTGAGCCTGGCTACCAAAGAACCTCATAAACAAGACAAGTGACCCAAAATACACCAGACATTGACTACACAATATTGAAAAGACCTGATAATCCTCACCAAGAACCTTTTTTAATTCTGCTCATGAATATCATACAATAATGATGATTTGGTTTAGAACAATAAGTAGGGAAAATAATCAATCAAAAGATATGCAAAATGCCATAATTTGAGGAAAATTCCCTTCATGGGAAATATTTGGGACTTTTTTGTGACAAAGCTTACTACAGCTGAGTCACCGCTACAGAAAAAATTGAATGGAGGCAGGTTTAATATTATTGCATTGATATTCAGCTACCATTTTCTATGCTGGAAACATTCTTGTGTACTTTATTTTTTTGCTAGTATTCTCAGGGGTGTGGATAAAAAGAAAAATCCTATATATCATACAGTAGTATTAAAGATAACAAATTTTACAAATGCTGCTTTTTTCTTCATCTTTGGACTGTGTGGTGAATTAAGAAAGGATTGCCTAAATTTAAATATTCGTCTCCACTTTCTGTCAAAAGCAAAGGAATGAATTAGGATCAAAACAATGAACCGCAGTTAATTGCAGTGTAATTTCAAAATAAACAAATAATTTCATACAAACAACTGGTTTAGTTGCTGATCAGGTGTCTGAGGTGAATTAGGTTCCTTAACTGCCAGATGCCTCTGTATCAAACTGTTGCCGTGATAACAGGATGCAATACGGACCCCATCAGAGAGGTCATAGATGTTAACCTTTTAGAATTACGTCAGTCACTTCAGGAGCTAGCTCCTTGGAAACAATTAGCCACCCTCACATTTCTTTTGCAAATAAACATTTTTAAATAGATATTTTCATTGAAAATTTTGAACTGTCGTCACTGGTACTGTGGAGCATTTTATTGATTAACCCATCAGACAGTCAGATAACCAAACAAAGGGACATTACAATGAAGAGATATTTTGTACCTTAAGAGCTGTCAGACATCAACGGTAGTGTCACTCACAAGGTCTATATCTAAGACTTTTTCAGAATCATCATAGAAACTAGACTTTTAGTCATTTCAACTAATGAAAATGAAATCTTTTTTGACTATTTTTAGAAAAAAAAATCAAATCGCCAACAAGGCTCTCAATATGAGCTCCCTATTCAAGTCAAACAGTAAACTGAGATTAGCTTTGATCATCTGCACTTGAAAATGAATTAATTGCAAAGTAGTTTGCAAGGCAGCCTGAAGAGTGGCAGAGTTCAAAATGATGCTTTAAGAAGATTTTTTTTCCTTCTTGCAGCTGAAAATGTGTTAATTAGTCTGTAGTGTTGGATATGAAAATGAGAGAAGTGTTATTAAAATTTGTTGTGACTGTAGCTTTAAATAAAAATCAGATGAGACAGAAATGAATACATCTGTACAATGCTTTGTGTTTTAGGCAAAGAAGACAAGCAAAAGATGAAAGTGAGAAATGTATGCTGCTCAGACATGCTGGCCTCATGAGCACGGTTCCTGGGTTCTCTGCCCTCATGAACACGGTTCCGGGATTCTCTGCCCCCATGAGCACGGTTCCGGGGTTCTCTCACCCAATGAGCACGGTTCCTGGGTTCTCGGCCCCCATTAGCACGGCTCCTGGGTTCTCTGCCCCCATTAGCACGGTTCCTGGGTTCTCTGCCCCCATTAGCACGGTTCCTGGATTCTCTGACCTCATGAGCACGGTTCCAGGGTTTTCTGCCCTCGTGAGCACGGTTCCTGGGTTTTCTGCCCTCGTGAGCACGGTTCCTGGGTTCTCTGCCCTCATGAGCATGGTTCCTGGGTTTTATGCCCTAATGAGCATGGTTCCTGGGTTCTCAGTGGAGCCTCCCCTAATCCCATCAGAGGACATAGCTGAGACGCTTGCATTTCTTCAAGTTGTCCAGCTGTTTCTTCCTAAAAATCTGCATCGGTGCTTTGATTTATGCTTCTGTTTCTCACTGACCATGACCCAGAACTCCATAGCAACTGCACTTCAATCTCATTTGCTGAATGCTTAAACAAAGCACATAAATATGTTATCTGTCAAGTGTTTACAAAAACCAATGCAATGATCAGATTGTTCCATTGTTTACAGTAATAGACATCCGGCCTGTTAACCGGCTCTTGTTTACACCTGCAGAATGTACCAGAAAAACTGAGCAGTGATACCAATAGAATTGCCTTGCTGTCCTTCACTCCACTTGACTTTCTGCAGCTTTTAATGATCAGGGATTGCAGTAATTAGCCATCCTCAGCACGCCCCCTGAGTTGATCACATTTGGAAGTCATTAGAATTTAGTAGGACTTCAAACCTCCTCAGCCCACATAAAGGAGGGTGTAAGCCAGCTCAGGTAAGACGTAAATCCTAATGGCCATTGGGAGAAGTTTCTTCCTTCCACCCTGTATCTATATCTACCAGTTCTGATGCTGAGAATCCAAAGTGAACAAAAACATATATTTAAAAATTGACCAGACACAACTTAATCATTACTGCTGGCCACATTCACAAACCCAAATCACCACAGTGTTGAACTAGCAAATCAATACAGTTCAGTAATGTCTTAATGTGAAAGCATTTTGTAAATTCCTGTTCCATAACACATGCTAACTGCATTGAAAGGCTAGCTAATGAAGACAGTCTGAGAACAGCTAGCAGTAGTACCCTGGATCGCCTTGTAATTTCCTACATGATGAGGCAGCACCCCCATCAGGCCTCGGTTAGAGCACAGGCATAGGGAGGGTAGAGCGTGGCCAGTCACAATGCTGCCTGTAATTGGGGTTCCTCAGTGCTCTCCTCCAGAGGCGAGCTAATAGGTTTCCCAGAGAGTGCCCCCCAAAAGGTAAGGATGTTCTTTATGTTAAATCAGTCACGGTATAAGTTATCACTGATGAATCGTCTTTGAATGTGTTTACCTTTTTAAACATGCTTTTTCCAGTGTGCTTATGTATAGATGGGCATCAGAGCAATGTGGGTGGTGCCTAGCTGAAAGTCTCTGCTGTGCAATGACAGTAGAGGATTCTCAGAGGCACCTCTCTAAGGTCGAAACGCTCACCGTGAGCTGCCTTGCTGAGGCAGAAGATACGCCAGCTGCTGAGCCGCATCGCTGATTTTACACCTTTGCTAGTCAGCCGTAGCTGCTCACTCTGGAGTTGTACAACCATTTCAGAAAGAAGGGTGTACTGGTTTGGGCTGCAGTGTCCCACTACAGACATGTTCGGTGATCTATAGAGGGCCCAGCCCTCCTCCTGCCCCTTCAGCGGATTTAAAAACACTACCAGTACTGCTTGTCGAATTCCTTATCCCTGCACTCACAGTCATGAACGAATGACCCATGGTCGGGTCTTGCAAGTTGACACTTAAAGGGAAAATACAGTCAAGTTTGACTTTTTTTCCCTACTTTCTCATGTTTATTCTTGTGAGAACAGGGTATACAAATGATTGTCTTGTTTTTGTTGTTTTCAGGAATTTTTATGGCTTATGTTATTTTTGCGGGAGATGCTGACCACAGCTGGCATTCCCATAATTCCCCTGGAAATGCCTTAACAGCCCCCTCGCACAGAACAAGGGATTTGTGGGAGCCTGAGACCCAGGGAAACTCTGAGACACCGTCATGAATGAGAATTGCGATGTTAAGAAGTGTGCAGGCAGAATACAATCAAGGAGCGTATGGCTGAAAGGAAAAGCCAACTGTATAAATTCGATGCTACAGAAACTTCCAGCACAAACTGCAGAAACCTTGGTGTCCAGTCATCTGTAAAGACTTTCTTTTTGACATGACAATGAACTAAAGAAAGGCAATATCAAGTCTGATGGAAATCCGTAGTAATGCAGGTGTGTCTGTAACAACAGTTGCTCTGCCTCTGTGCATCCAGGCCGGTTTCACCTGCCTGAAGCTGACAGCTTCACGCTCTGACACACCACTCTTTCTTCCACAGAGGCCTTCAATCCAGCCCACAATTTGAAGTTCCTCTAAGGTGACAGGAAGTTTTGCTCTGAATTAGTGTAATGGTTCATAAATACAGCAGAGTGATCTTTTAAACTTCATTTAAGCACACCATCCCCCGAATGTTCCTGCTGCCTTTGCCAAAATTATACCCATTACACACCCCAAGATTTTCCTGTCAGCTATATATATTTTCCATTTACCTCCTAATTTCCTGTAATTCACGGGTGCCTAATTTTTAGAGCTGAAAAAGCAAGAAAGAAAAGGCCTTATTTTGGTTTACTTTTCTAAGCATTTAGCTAGCAGCATAGTTTAGGGCAGTGCTCTAAATTCTCAAACTATTGAATCTTGATTAAAGCTTCTCGCTGAATATTTCAGCAATAACATAGATAAAAGACCATTGGAGGGACTTGACATGTTAAGACTTGTCGGTCCAGTAGTTGTGGCAGTCATGAGAAACAAGCCTTTTGTCCCCTACCACAGTGAGTGAGAGTTACAGTGAGCTGTCAATCACTACCGGTCACCTCCTTAATTACTATTGGGCCAAGCAAGTCAGTGGTTGCCAGCACATACTAGTCCAGCCCCCCCATAGGTTCTAAAGATCCTTTAGATCTTTAAGATCCATCCTTATATCCACCCGCTTTCTTCTTGCTAAATCTAGTGGCATGGTGCAGGTTCATGGTGTAGAATGGTACTATCCATCATTACATCCACCTGTTTTCTTCACGCTAAATCCAGTGGCATGGTGCAGCAGCATGGTGTAGAATGGTAACATTGTCATGTTTTTTCCTCCAAAATATAAAAAGTTATATGGTGAGGTTGGTGTTTACAGTCCTTTATGTATTTTCTCTGTGAGCCCATTTGTTATTACCCAGCGTAAAGTGAAGCTTATTGGAATCCCGGCAGTGCACTTCTTCTTGGAAAGCATGCATAATGGAGTTTGACATGTTTGGACATAAACAATGTGAAAAGCAAAGCCCTACTGTACGGTGGAAACGCCAGCCAGCCACTCTCAGGTTCTTTATGTGCAGCAGTCATCTACACAGCCGGGCTGAAGCGGGTTCACGGAGCACTCCCCATGGAAGGGAATGCTGATACCATCCAATGGGATGCAGCATTTCTGCCTAAACAGGAGATGTTTATCCACACCAACCATCCAGTAACAGGCAGCAGAAACAAGATGAAGATCTCAGAGCATTTTGACTTTTATGCCAAGAGAGTAGATGTAACATATGAAGAGACTATTAGCCTATCCCTCCACCTGTCCCACTTCCTTCTTGCTAAATCTAGTGGCATGTGCAAGTTTATGGTGTAGAATGGTACCATCCACCCTTACATCCACCTGTCTCTGCCCCGTCCCTCCACCTTTCTCCCTGCCTGTCCTTTTTCCTGTCCCTCCACCTGTTTCCCTGCCTGTCCCTCCACCTGTTCCCCTACCTGTCTCCCCGCCTAATCCTCCATCTGTCTCCCTGAGTATCACTGTTCCTGCCCCCCCACCTGACCCTCCTCCACCTGGTGCAGAGCTTAACATTCATCATTCATTAGACTGGAGCCATCTTGACCAGTCACCATGTTAACTCTCTCCCGAACCAGGCCTCACCAGGCTCTGTTCACAGCCCTCACCATAAGTGATCTGAGAGAGGACGCTGCAACTGATCCGCTCTCACGTTTCCCCGCCACTGAGAGATGGAGACTCTGGGACGCTGTCAGGAGACTGTCGGGGGTGGAGGAATGGGGGGGTGACACTCTTCAGCTGGCAGGTGTTTGGCAGGCGTCCTACTGGGTGGCAATTCGATTTGCCCGGTGGAGCAGCACTAGTTTCCTGTTTGGTTTTGTTTTCCAGGGGGAACTCACCTAGAAAACAATCACTCAGCTCCCCGTACGGCGGATGCTGTGTACTGCAGACGGCACATGGGGATGCCGTTCATCGCCGTCTAATCACACTGCGTTTCAGCCTGAATGACCCCATTTACCCCAATGTCACCTTTGGGACACTCGTGCGGTGCATCAGACCCCTGGTGGACAGACAGCCTCCGAGCCAAGCGAGATGTTTCCTTGTTGTTATCCATGATAATCTCACAGCCCACGTGAGTCTGCATCCTCAGCTTTGCCGAGAGCTCGTAACCCAGACAGCAGGCTGTTATTTTGGGTAATGAACTTGGAACGTGGGTCAGGTTCAAAGAGATGGTGGAACTGGCGGGAGACGTGAGTGGTGTCCTGTGGGGTTCGAGGGGAGTGTAAACATGTGAAACCCGGCACATGGAGAAAGTGCTGTCGATATGGCTTTATGTTACATTGCTGTGATGGGACAGGATCACGAGGGAATGGCTATCCCAGTGTGGGAAAGCCCCACTGATTGGCTCTCAGAGTCCTCTGGAAAAAAATCCTGTTCTCATTTTCATGATACGCCTTTCACATCTGCCTCTACTGCTTATTGGAGTTTTTCGCCTGGTTACCTGCACAAGACTTCCCTCTTCATGTGTTTGTCTTAACATCATTAGATTAATTCAGTTGAGCTGCTTTGTGCTATAGGCCTCCTTCTGGGAGGTCATGTGATGGCAGCTGAATCGAACGCCAAGCTAAAACCTGTTCTCAGGCATGAGATTCTACCGCTCCACCCCTGGCAGTTACACTTGGACTGACTTGCATATATTACTGTATGCAAGAGTGGCAAATTATGCCTCTCCTCTTCAAAAACAATGGTGCCTCGTTAAATTTCTAGTCATTTAAGAAAACCAATTACCCCAAACCAGTTGACCTTTGTAATACAGATATTGGCCGCATCACTGTGTCCATGAGGGTAAGTCTGCCTTCTGCCATGACTCCCACGTTTCTGTGATCGCAGGCTGGCATTCTGGCAGGAAATGCGCAACACAGCCCTGCGTCTAAGGTGATGGGGCTCCTCGTAAATTTTCCTGGTGATGCTCTAGACATATCTTACCACTGCCATGGACTCATTGAAATGCACAGGGAGGAGGGAGGGAATGGAGATGGAATAGAGCCATCGCCTGCTCAGCCATGCACAAATGGAAATGCATAACGTGTGACCTGGGGAATTGTAACAGTAATGGGCAGTGCGTGGCACACATTTGCCGTTGGCGTTGACTGCTCTCCACACTCTCCATCCTCTCGTTGTGCTGGTCTGCTGGGCATCCGTATGGCTTCAGTGAGGTCACATGACGGTGCAGTGTGGCTACTGTCATAATACAAAATACTCACACATTGTAGTAGGAGTTTCTGACAAGCATCTCTTCATTTCCAATACCCCGTAAAGACTAGCAGAACAAAAAACATGAGAGAAAAACCTGAGATAGCGATAAGCCATCTACCCATCTTTCAGCCACTAATCCAGTACTGGGAGGAGTGATGGTAAGCTTATTAACGCTCATTTGCATTATTGATTATTAGAATTTTTAATAGAATATTTTGGGTTTGCATGTGCTTGTGGACAGCAATTGTCTCTGAAAACAGTTTTTAAAGACAAATTAACCACGGCTGGGACTTGTACATGGAAAAGCCGTCAGACATGACTAATGGGGCTGTGATATTTTTATCCTGCCTAACCATGACAGACTATTGCATTTTATGTGTTGTTCATGCCAGACTGAAAAATTGTGAAACGCATGCAGTCCAGGCATCAAGTTTCATTCCAGCACCAATGGGACGCTAGGATGTTTGGGTTGGACTTTATTTTCTGTGGTACCTTTTACTATAGCTGCGGTGGTCATGGAACATCAAGGCTTGCCATGACACATACTTAATCTATAATGGCAGATCTGGGGCAGGAAAAAGCAACCACTTGGAAGGGGTGTATTTTCATGCGATACCTTCAAGGAAGCTACCACACAATAAGAAGGCGTCTAATGTGGTATTCCATCCAATGCGGTCAGTCTACAGGCATATGCATTTTGTGGGGAGAGCCCACAATGGTGGGATCCAGGAAGGAGGGGCAGTATAATAAGGCTGCTTTCATTTTTTTTTTTCCCTTCCTGAAGGGCATCTGGGAGCCCTTGGGGGCTGTAGAGTGTTGGGGAGCCCGTGGGCTCTTGTGTCATCGCGAGGATCGAAGCCAGGAGAGACCAAGTTAATTATTCCCGAAGGGCAGCTTGCTTTCCTGGCCTCAGTGAATTTTTTTTTGCTTTAGCACTGTCTGGAGATACTCTGATGGAGGGGAGCAGGCAACCTGTTCCAGACTCTCATCAGTGCAGGAATGCAGAAACCCAACACCCAGTTGGCTGTGTTATGAAATATCTACTAGAATTTGGAAAGGCTTCACTTTTCTCTCACTTTACAGTCCATGTGAGAGTGTGCCTGCTTTACCGACATACTGATGTGTTGCTATGGCTGATTAGACATCCTGTATCCCTCATATCTACTTTTTTATGGTGTCAGTACACACTGGGGTCCAGGATGTCAGAGGGTGTAACTTCTGGGAGAAATGGGGGCTACCAGAGGCTCCTGAGTGCTCATTGAATATTGAATATTGTACGTATGTACAATTTGATGTATGCATCATCAGTCTGTGAGCTTCTCTTAGTGTAGAGGAGCTTGGTTCTGTGTGCAGAAGGACACTGAAACCCAGCTGGGAGTCACACACTGGCAGCTATGCATCAAGGTTGCCCGTTCTTCCCTGGCTGAATGATGTCTGACGTCCTCTCTTATGTTGTGCTCAGAGATGCACCTTCATGTTTTTTAACTAAGCAAAATTAGAGCAAGAGAAGCAACTGCCCAAGTCTAGTTCCTTCCAAATTGTTTGCTTGTGCATGCTGCCCAAATACAATTACTAATTCCCAAGCTTCTCAGGTCATATACTAATATACACCATTAGCGGCCCTGATTCCACTGAATTAAACACGGTTTGTCTGTGCATCATAAAGGCCAAGATCATACATGAATGAGTTTCTCCACCCACTGATGCTGTACATCTTAACTGTTAGCATTATTTAAACCTCTCAACCTAAATCATGTCAGATGGTGACCATTTGTAAACCCCTGCCCTCGGTCCATGAGGCATCCACTTATCAGGGACTACACAACTCCCCTTTAATTCAGCCATGTCTGGTGCACGCTCCTCCTTTAAGAGCTGTCATGTCAGAGAGTGGATTGAGAGTGAACATCTTGAGCCCTCGTGCTGTTTTAATTATACGGGAAGTCGACAGGCTGCCCTGGCTTCATAGGGGAGATGCAGAGCACTCTGTGTTCAGTCCTTCCGGATGCTTCTTTTGTTGTCTTTTCATCTGATGCTGAAGGCATGAATGAAGAAGGCTCCTCTGAAGCATCAGAAGAGAAGACATCGTGAGGATGGTGGGAATCATTTGTGTCTTCTGTCTTTGAAACAGGATTTCTCTCTGAATCCTGCTCTCCTCCATTGCTGTCATTGCCAAGAAACAGAGATGACACTGATGACTGTCACTCCTTGACGCCCTGTCTCAGAGTAACTTTGTCAGTCATATGCCGAGGGATCAGTGACTACCAACTGGCTTGGAAAAGGACTCAAAATGCATTCACATATTTGCTGTCCATGACCCTGACCAGGATAAGCAGTAAGAGGATGGATGGATGGATGGATGGATGGATGGATGGATGGATGGATGGAAACTGGGCAAGTGCAATTTCAAGTACAAAATAGGAATACATCCAATAACAGTTTTCTTCACATAAAACGATCAATTATCTCTGTACAATATCTGTACAGAAAACCCATAAACACTTCAGAGTGGCCAAACTCTCTGTCTGATTTCAAAAAAATCTGACTGGAAATCGGAAGTTTGAACATATTAGCCCTGTATTGTCATCTTTACATTAGCTTCCAGTTAAGGCTCGCACTGACTTTAAAATACTTTTACTTAC
>JAACJT020022731.1:0-31650 GCA_009936485.2 Gymnarchus niloticus | reverse complement strand
TGTATCCAGGGTTTGATTGTAGTTAAAATGTTTATACAGTTTAATTGTAGTTAAATTGTATCCAGAGCTTGATTACAGTTAAATTGTATCCAGGGTTTGATTGTAGTTAAAATGTTTATACAGTATAATTGTAGTTAAATTGTATCCAGAGCTTGATTGCAGTTAAATTGTATCCAGAGCTTGATTGTAATTAAAATGGCTTACTGTTAAATTAGCTAGGCAATTTGAAGGGAGAAACTACATAACTGCAGGGACGGAGATCATTCGTAGTTTGTTTATTGTTTTGGGATAATATCACGTCATAAGTTACAATCTTATTTTTAACAAGTATTTTAATATGTGAAATCTTTCCATTGACAAAACAGGCAACTTAGGTAATGTGAGATGCCCAAAGCTGGCAAATTTGGCTGGTTGGTCATTATTAGGAATTTTGTACTGGATGAAAGCATCAAAGCATCAATGTTGTACTTGTCTACCAATGAGCCACAGACTCTAACTGTAGTCGATTAAAGCTGGAGTTATTGCCCAGTACGCCCAACTAAGGGATGTTGTGATTGATGAAGCATTCTCCATGTGGGACATGGTGACCATCTATAATCAGCGTCAGGTCTCCTCAGGTTGGGAAAGCGGCTGCAGCGTTTTGACTCTTGACAGACAGCAACCAGATGCAATGTGGGTTGGTAAAACTGTTAGCCTTTGACAGTTAAAATAAGAACAAATGAGAGGCTAACGGTTTTCTTATCAAAATAACTGGTGTAATTTGTTTCGCATTGTGCTGAGAGAGTGCAATTATATGTACTATTAAATAGCAGTGTACACTGCTAGCCTTATTTTACGGGGCAGTTACCCTGGTAAACCGTGCCCCTGCCCCTCTATAATCACACAAAATAATAAGTAAGCTGGCCTTGAGCTGTGCCCCCCGTAATTCTGTGTGTGTCTCATTACAGCCCTGGGTTTAGAAACACCCTTGATGAGCACAGCGTAAGATGTCTAGAGGATACAGAAACATCTTCAGACTTTACGGGGGTAATTACCCCACTGCCCCTGTGTAAGGTGTCTCAATACGGTATGTTCCTTTCTTTTATCATGGTTCCAGAGTGAAAATCGGGTCTTGTAATTTTGATGTGATTACACCCAGTCCCAATCCTTACCAATCTGTCTTATTTACCTGGCAGCGTTTTTAATTTTCTCTGAAAGGCAGTAGGTGGGTGGTTTTCATCTGAGAGAATTACTGACACAATCAGGAAATATGATGGACACTGGCAGAACGGGGTGGAAAGGGGGAGCTGGTCAAAAATCTCAAGAGTAACCTATGGAAAAATGGCATCAGAGACATTTCTAGAGTCTAACTGCGCTTGATGTTGGAGGAATGTGGTCACTTTCACCCGTTTCATGGTGGCTTGTGTAAGTGGTGTCCTGTTAAGCTTCTCCAGCTGGGGTTTATTTAACATGATTTGGGGTGGTGATGGGCAGGCGTTCATCTGCTAGTCATTAGCAAATGCCACATTTATCACCTCCAGCCTCCAGTGAACTGAGGTGAGGGCATGCCAGATCTTTATACCACGCAGACTCAGGTGTCTTAATGCATACATTCCCTGTGGTCTGCCTGTCTTACTATCAGCCAGGGTTAAGCATGAGTCTAATCAAAGGTGGAAGGAGGTTACCTAAGTGTGTGTTTTTGGGTGTAATAATTACACTCTGTTTTCAAAGGGTCCTTCTCGGAAATGAGAACATTTTGGTGGTGTTTCAGTGGAACAGAGCTCATAACCTAGTAACAGATTGTTTTAGTTGGCTCATGTCAAAATGAAGTGTTTGTGCTGATGAGAAAAGTCCAATCACTGTCTATTTTCAAAAACCTGCCATGGCTAAATATTTTATTGGTCTCTGGCCCACTCTCACATCCAGGCAGACCTCTCCGGAATGAGGGCTCTCCGCACAAGCAGATCTGACCTCCTCGGTCTGCCAAACCGGGCTACAGCTCTTTCAAAACCCCTGGGTCTCATAACCTGTGGCTGAGAATCATTCTGACCAGCTGAAAAGATATGGGCTGTTAGCAACACCAGAATGGCTTTACAGGCTTCCTTCAGGCATAAATCCTTAAAGTGGAAGTCCACTGGAATCAGTGATTTGCTTTTTGTTCACGATATGCGTGTTTGGAATCGAGATGCATCCAGGAGGAAATTTTAGTGCTCCTGCATCTCATCCTAGGTGTCCCACAGCCTGTCCTTCCTGCAATAGTGTTTCTTGAGGGATAAACAGATGGATGATATTTAACAATGCTGTAGACAACCCTGACCATGTTCTTCACCTTAGCACCAAGTGCTCTAGTACTAAGGGGAATCTGAAAATGCTGCCGTACTTTAAAATGTATAGCGCAAAGTAGGAGACCTCAAAAATCACTCATGTCTGTAGAGGAGTGATTTCAAGAATAAGTTCCTTGAGTCTTGACCAAGAAATAAAAAAAGCCACGATTTGCAAAGCACACACACTTTTTTTTCTCTCCAGAGATTCGGTGAAATTTGGAAATGTGTCATGGTGATGTCAGAAGGTGTTTTTTTTTTTAAACAGAGTGCAAGCTCTCTGTTCATGAAGCCACGCGATATAAACACCTATGAGTTGAGGAAACGTTGTAGGCCATTCTAGGCTTTTGGTCAAGCCTAACATGAGAGCTTACACAAACCCACCAGAAGGTTTTATTGTGCCATCAGCTGTTTATGGCACTCTACCTGACCTCACCTGCATTTCCCAGGTTTATAACGGCCCGAGAGCCTGGTTAACCTTCGGTGGGCTCCAAGCCGAAGACAGCCCAGCTGTGCTCAGTCAAAGACTACAGTGCTGCTGTAAATGGAATTCCTCAGTTTAAAGAAACATTCATTATTTTCTACAGAGGTTTCATTCATACGATTCTGTATGGTCGGCGCTGTGAGCATGTCCTGATGTCCTGGCATCATGAGAAAAACGGACATCTGCAGCTGGAACCTCTACAGCCCCCCGACAGTCAGTGTCATTATTCTCCCACTGACTGCTGGCTGGTACCAAACTGTGAGGTAAGTCCAAGTGGCCCTTGAGTACTGTGGGAGCCTGATAGAGACACTGAGGGGCCCCTTTTCGTAGCTGTCCTCAGGAGGCTGACCCTGTACACTCATGCATCCTGGAATCAGTTAGGGAACATGAACGTTCAACACGGACTCTTTGTCAGAATGTACAAAAAAAAAAAATTGCCTTTACTCTTTGCTTCCTTTTATGTTTCATATCATCAGGATAAATTAAAGTTTTTTTTTTTTTTCTCTGCTGGATAAACGTGTTTCAGTAAACGTAATGTCAGCGGAAGAAGCTGCTATCATCATTCATGATAATTAATTGAAATGTTTGTGAAATGCATTAAGCCATTCGCATTCCGTCTTTTTATTGGTTGGCAAATACTGCATCGAATCATCGTGGTAAATGTCCCGGAGAGAAAATCTGAGAGATAGGACTGGTAAACTACAAGCTGGAGTGGTTATACAGTTGCTTTTAATTAGATGAAATTGGAGATTAATTAGTTATTAAGTGGCATCGTGGCAGAAAACATCCCACAGACCATCACGCCTTCTGATGGTGTAATTTAATTGGTCCGTTCACAGCCAGTGGACAGTGAAAGCGGCTCGTCTCTTATAATTGCTCCGTTCGAGATCAAGCCAGTATCCTGGTGGAACATCTGCCTTTCCATTTGATAAGTTGTATAAATATTTAACGTGGTTGAATCATTCATCAAAGGCCATTTTCGGTGACAAATAAAACTGTAGAGATTGTGTGAAGCTCAAGAAGAGAATGAGTTTTGAAAAATGACGTTTATTTGTTCCATGAAAATAAAGTCTAATGATCTCTGGGGTGAGGCTTGGGGTTGTTTTCTAGTGGAAAGTGAGAACATGACAGGGTTGGATCAGGCTGGGCTTGGTGGGATACAGAGGGTCTTCGGTCAACTTCATCCTTATTTAGAAATCTTACTTTCACTAAATTCTCTCATCGGCTGCTTGAGATTAAAAACAATGTATGAAGGGTACAGTTGAATCAAGGAGGGTTCATCTGTCTCTCATAGCATCTTGGGGGGAGGGGGATCTCGCATCAGCCCGAAGGGCCGCCTCCGAGTGTCGGCGGAGGATCTCGCATCAGCCCGAAGGGCCGCCTCCGAGTGTCGGCGGGGGATCTCGCATCAGCCCGAAGGGCCACCTCCGAGTGTCGGCGGGGGATCTCGCATCAGCCCGAAGGGCTGCCTCAGGGCTCTCAGTCGCAGCGTTTCAGAGGCAGTGTAGTGTTTATACATCCTCCCAGCTTGCTTTGACATGTGGTTCCGTGTCTTGTTGATAAACACTAACATGAAAATGTTGTTTCGGTGGTATGTGCCATTGAAATAAGACTGAAAACCCCACCTCTGTGTGCTGTTTAGACTAGTGGTTACTGCACCAGGAGAGGCTGAATGTGGATGGGCTGCACCACTATGGAGGTGAGGGGGTCATCAGGCCTCTTTAACAGCTGAAAGGTTCACAGCTGAGCTTGCCTTTTGTTCTCAGGAGGTCAAGGGGTCGGTCCACCCACTCAGCAGCCATGTTGCTGCCGTTTAAATGTACGGGTACAAAGCTGCTCGCCTTTGAATGAGCAAGCAGGAGACCAGCTTTCAATGACAAACGGGAGGCTGAATGCAATGGAGTGACTTTAAAGAGCAATACAGGAGTGGATCTCCTGTTTAGGGTTAGAGTTTGGGGGAAAAGGAGAGATGAAATCGGAGAGCCATCTCATTACAAAATAACCTTAATCACACTACAGGCTGCGGTAAGCAAAGCTCGTGAAAGGAAAGGCATTTCATTCAGTGGGAAACAGAGTGCTCAGTGCTTTCATGGGTGGCCAAATTGGTCCTTCCCTTTAAGGCTTGGATATTTGACATTTTAACCCTAATGAGCTTGAGAATCTCATTCTAGGCTGCTGGGGATGACAGAGGTGGCATCTCTCAGATCCCCTTCCCGTGGCCCAGTGTCTCAGTCAGATCCCCTTCCCGTGCCTTGTGCCCCCCCATCCTTTTTTCCAGGCCTGTTTTTCTTCATCACTGTTTGTACTAGACTTTCAAACATCTCTCTTTAAATATGTGGAGCTAAAAACGGCAAAGCACAGGGGTACCCTCCCTTCCAGAGTCCTCCTTGGCCTGGGGGTGGTGAAGCTGCCTGATGTTTTGCCCCTTGCTTAGAACAGAGTTGCTCAAGGGGTCTTGGCCCATGTACGTAGGCAGCCTGCCTCGGCCAGCAGGAGGTCCGGGATCAGAAGGTGGAAAGGGAGTGAGTGATTCCATACCTGGAGAGCTGAGGTCTGGGGATGTGGTGGTCTACCTGTTAGTAGAGCGGGGGTCTGCCCTTAACGATGACAACTTGGACTGCTTTTACAGAAAAAGAATGTGTGAGGTTCACCATCAGAGGTCCACCCATGACATGTGACATCTCCGTGGCTCTCTTATTAAATCTCAGTGTCAGGTGTTATACAGCACCAACCCAAATGTTTACTCGTTAGGAATACCATATGATAGCTTTGTTTTAATTGGCCATCAGGGTCGTGAGTTCTGTACACTACCTCGGGCCAACCTCACTATGGTTCTGGCCCCGAGAAGGTCCCAGGTTTGAGCGTAGTAAAGATTGGGCCTAATCAGCCGTGATTTAAAAGGCTGCCGATGCACAGCATGGTTCATGGAGATGTTACCCACATCCATATGACTGTTGGCCATTAATTCTACATTAGGGAGAGATGGATACACACATAGAAAAATAAGTTTATAATTACGGCCCTCCTTCGTGCAATTTTTGCAGGGGTTTAGGTGTTGAGATATTCTGGGCCCACAGGACCGGCATTTTACTCTGGAACGGGATGTGGTCCATTTACCCGCTCCTTCACTCAGTTCATGCAGTTTTGGAATAAACCCAAGTAATTATGCTGCTTACTATCATCCGACAAAATCTGCCGTTTTCAGGGATGTTTGAAACCTTAGAGTTGCGTATTTTACCAAAACCAGAGGGCCATGATACTATCATTCTAATATTTATGTGGTCATAAATGTCAAAGGTTGTGAGAATATATGATCATTTATGTATGCATGTACGTCAGACTCACGCCTGTTCACCTCACGTCTGACCTTTAGCGATTAATCCCCAGGGACCGCGTGTCCAACCAGCTGCAGGAGATGCAGAAGTCCTCTGCCTTCTGAGTTCTTGAAGAAACACGAGAAAACGGCGTTTCAGAGAACAATGTAAAGTGTGCCATGCAATGATGTGAAAACACCGGCATTCAGAAACTTTCTGGCACAAGCCAGGAGGACACCCTGGACACGAATGTCTCTCCATCACAGGGCACAAGCCAGGAGGACACCCTGGACACGAATGTCTCTCCATCACAGGGCACAAGCCAGGAGGACACCCTGGACACGAATGTCTCTCCATCACAGGGCAAACACACGGCGAGACACGATGGGAAATTTAGAGATTCCAGTTCACCTAGCTTCACATTTTTGAACAGAGTGAGGACACCATCTGGGTGACACCCATAGAAACACAGGAGGGACGTGCAGGCTGCATGCATACCCAGAGGGGAACAACGGCAGAGCCGCATAACACCGTATCTCCATTTTATGGGTTCCTAATGTGCGAGGAGCTGGCGAGGAATTTCATCATGAGGCAATAGCAGGGAATGAAAACAGGGGAATGAAAACAGGGAATGAAAACAAGCTGTTCTTTGTTTCTCATTTTCCCGTGTGAAGGCCATGTTTATGACCATGTTTACAGGCTGGACTTGGTGGGACCGTTGTGATAAATTTTGTGGATGCTTTTTAATGACAGTAAAAATCCATCAACAGGACATGTTTACATGCTTCAGAGTAACGGCGTTCCCCTGGTGGAGTTTGGGTGAAGCCGCAGAGTGCTGGCTGCCGAGACTTGGCGGGCAGGACAGTTTCAGCACAGCCCAGAGTGAGTTCCCGTGCCAGTCTGAGAAGGTGTAGCAAGGTGACCTTGTTACAGTGGGACACTTTACTGCAAAGCCCCACCGGCCTTTTCGTTCCCACTTCACCATCAGGCATCTGCTGGTGTCTTTTCTGTTGGTGTCACATGACCTTCTGGCTTGCCTTTGATCATCTGTTCGTTCGCTTTTTGGCTTCCGTCTGTGTTCCCTCTGCCGATCGATTTGGACCAGCCTTCCCTCTCTGTGTGAAGTTAAATGGGCTCAGTGGAGGAGTCGCCCTTCTGCAGCAAGGCTGCGATCCCCCCCCGGAACGTACGTGCTATGAGATGAGTGGAGGTGTTTATCGAGCCCGGTGTGAAGTTTGGCATGACCTGCTGGTTTAGGATGTCACTCGGCAGACATGCTGGTGGGCTGTCAGATGTGTTCTGAGATGTCGGAGGCATTTTACTACTCAGCGGCTTTGTCCATTGTGGCCAGCGGGGTCTCCATGCCCCTACAGCAGGGGATTGTTATTGTTTAGTCACCCGGTCGTGTCCGACTCTTCGCGACTCCATGGACCACAGCACGCCAGGCCACCCTGTCCTCCACCGCCTCTTGGAGCCTGCCCAAACTCATGTTCATTGTCTCCACCCCACTGTCCATCCATCTCATCTTCTGCCGTCCCCTCCTCCTTTTGCCTTCAACCTTTCCCAACAGCAGGGGATAGGATTAACATTTCCTCAAAAAATGCCAATCCACCCTCCTTCCCCCCCCCCCCCCACGGCGTGATGAGGTAGCAGGGACTGCACGAGGCTGTGAGCTCCCGGACTCCTGAAAACATGTGTGAACGGCTCCTCCTGATCCAAAGCGAGTGTGATCTGCTCCCATAAAGCATGGCTGTTGTTTTAAAAAGCTCTTCATCCTCTGTAAAGAGAGACCACCGTGAAGACACAAAGTGCCTGTGCCTTTCTGTGCTAAAAACCTGGGCCTATAAAATCACAGAGCAAGGTATGCCCCTGAAAACACGGGTGTACATCAGACCCGTATGAAGAGCAGGATGTCCTAAGCAACACATGATCTTTAAGAGAAGGCTGAATGTCAGTGAAGACAGACTGTAAACACAAGAGTCTGGGATTGTCTGCCGGGGTGTTTATTCGGGGAGGATATCATGTTCCTGTGAGGGGCCCCTACTGCCACACACACGTTGTTACACGCTCAGATACTCACCAGGCAGCCGGGCCGGCCTCTCTTTATTCATGTCTTTTAGACCACGCCCCTTTGAAGCTCCTGTGAGGTCTGTCCCAGCCTGGCCTTCATAGATAGCATGCACGGAGATGGCACCACTCCGGATTAACCCCCTCCTATCAGGATTCTTGGCTTTAACTCTGGGAGAGATTAATGCCCATCTCTGCGATGCCATGTATGGTTTTCACTGACATACTGAGCAGGTCTGGCTTGATGAGGAAGCCCCCCGGTCGGCACCAATTTGTCACACAAGCTTTCTGTCTGCAGGGGAGTGAGTAAGACTCAATCCTCCCCCGTTGGCCCCTGCTTGTCCCATTTAACAGCTCAAGTCCCCGAGGTGTTTGGGCACCTTTTCGTTTGGCTTTAACGGTACGGCCGACGTGTGCACGTTTCACTCCTGTCCACGCCGCACGAGTGGCCGGCTCCCGTGAGTAGTTACGGATGTCACGTCACGTCAAATCAAGTCACATGACTTGACACTTGGGTACGGCGTTAGTGAGTGAAGTGTGCGAGGTCCACCAACAGCCCCAAAATAAATTACAATGCAATAAGACATACAGACACATACACGTAACAGGCCACATATTGAACAGAGTGTACAATAAAGAGAGAGCAAAAAAAACCAAATACAATATAAAAGTAATGGGCATCATATAAAGGTATGAAATAAGAGAGCAAGTAGATTGAATAAATATCATAAAGTAAGAGACGTCCGACTGTGTGGTAGCAGACACATGAGTCAGAGTACGAGTGGATGATAATGTTAATGATTCATTGCTTGGAGTTTAGCATTCTGATGGTCTGATGGATGAAGATGTCCTGCAGCCTGCTGGTTTGGGACCTAATTCTGCAGTACCTTCTGTCTGAGGGTAGTACTGTGAACAGTCTGTGACTCGGATGACCCGGCTACTCGATGAACTTCCTCACGTCCCTCGGACACTACCTGCTATGTATCTCCCGGAGGGAGGGGAGCTCACCTCCGATGTCTTTCCTTATCCATGGCACTGCTCTCTGTGGAGCTTTGCGGTTGTAGGCAGTGCAGTTCCCATACCAGGCGCTGATGCAGTCAGTAAGAATGCTCTCGGTGGCACAGTTATGGAATGTCCTCAGGATGTGGGATTTCATGCCGAACGTTTTCAGGTGCCAGAGATGCTGTTGTAGCTCCTTTACTGTTTTGATGATCTGAGCTGATCGCGTGAGGTCCTCAGTGACGTGCACCTCAGAGACCCTGAAGTTGCTCACTCTCTCCACAGCAGACCAGTCGATGGTGACGGGGGACTGTGGTCCTCTCTGGTTGTGGAAGTCACTATCAGCTCCTTTGTCTTGGCGACATTGAGGGAAAGACAGTTTTCCTGGCTTCCTGACTTCCTCTCCATTCGCCATCTCATCCTCATCGAGATGAGGCCCACCTCTGTTGTGTCATGGGTGAACTTCACGCTGATGTTGGAGCTGTTAGAGGCCTTGCAGTCGTGGGTGTAACGTGAGATCAGGAGAGGACTCAGTACACACCCCTGGGGAGCACCTGTTTTCGGTGGCAGGGAGGATGAAGTAATGAAGTAATGCCACCCATTCTGACCAGCAGGTGTCAGTCTGACAGGAAGTTCCTGCTCCACCTGCTGAGCGAGTCATTCAAGGCCAGGGCCTGCAGCTTCTCACTTGGAGGGAACTATGGTGTTGAATGCTGAGCTGTAGTCCGCAAACAGCATTCAGACACATGTCCAGCTGGGACAGATTAGGGTGAAGTGTCCAGTCTATGGCATTATCGGTCTACCTGTTCTGACGATATCCAAATTGCAGATGGTTTAGTGTGCTTCTTTTCTGTAGAGCAGATGAAGTTTCTGACCAGTTCTGCAAAGCGTGTGCCTGCAAGGGTAGTCAGGGATCTTCCGTTATTGTTTCTCAGTACAGGGACACTGGTAGACATTTTAAAGCATGCAAGGGCAACAGACATGGAGAGGGAGAGATTGGAGATGTCCTTGAACACTTCAGATAACGGCCTGCTAATTCTCTTAGAACATGACCAGGGATGCTGTCTGGGCCAGTGGCCTTAGCACGCTCTACGGATGGGCAGTCTTGTTTGCGTCTATCCATGCATAGAACATGTTTCACTTTCCCGAGAGAGAGTGATCTGCGATATGCTGATATTCGCTCTTTAGCCAGTAATAGTGTTTAGTCTCTGCTACATGCCCTGTGGGTTGTTGAACTGTGATTCAGCTCTGTTCCCATACTCACACTTGGCAGCCTTTATTGTCTTCTGAAGCACCTAGCTGGAGAGTTTGTAATCCACAGTGTTGACGGAGGTGACTGTAGTGCTTCACGCTGGAGTGCCTTGTGAGCATCTCTGCTAGTCTACAGCTTTTGGTTGGGATAAACTTTAATGTTTCTGGAGGACACGACATCCTCCAGGCACTTTTCGATTCGTCCCCAGACTGAGTCCATGTCCTCATCTGCTTGTACTTATCGCCGGCCATGATCAGTCTACGTGATCAGCACAGTCCTGTAGCATGGAGTCTGACTGGTCCACCCAGATGTCCATCATTTTTTCTTCTGCCTGTAGGAGGGGATGAACAGAATGGAGGAGTGATCTGATTCGCCAAGCAGAGCATGGGGAAGAGCTTTGTATGCATCTTGAAATGAAGTGTAGGAATGGTCTAAAGCCTGGTCTTCTCTGGTATTACAATGAATGTGTTTGGACTATTTGGGTACTGCTCTCCTCATGTCCCCAGTTACAATGAAGGCCACCTCAGGGTGAACAGTGTTCTGTCTGTTAATCACCTCCTACAGCTCCTGGAGTGCCAGGTCTGTGTTGGCTTGTAGGCGGACATAAACAACCATAATAACGGATGCCGTGGATTCCCTCAGAAGCCAAAAGGCTCCACACATAGTCATAAGGTAATCCAGATCGGGTGCCCAGAAGGACCCTCCAGCCATCGCAACAAGAATCAGTGATCATTAAGCACACCCCACCTCTTCTGCTAGACCGTGCTAGCTCTCCTGCCCTGTCCACTCTGAAGCCCGACTCTTTGCTGGCGGAATCCATTACCTTGTCCGACATCCAGGTTTCTGTGAGGCCGATCACACGGCAGTCCCGTGTCTCCCGCTGGAACGAGTTTCACACCTGGACCTTGCACAGCTTGTTCTTCAGGGACTGTATGTTCGCTAGCAGTGTCCTGCACACTTGGCGCTGGTCTGTTTGCGTGCCGTCTCGGTCGGGTCAGGACTCCATTTTCCCCATCTTCGGTATTTCTGTGCAAATGGGGTCCCGCTGAATGGAGCCATTTACGTGTTGGTTGCCTCGTCGCTTGTATAAGGGAAACTCGAAGACTGGCTTATGGTGAGCATTTGACAGTCGTACACGATGAGACAAAAGACATTTGCATTATGAAACGTAAAAAGTATTAAGTGACATAAACACTGCTGACTGTGGGACCTCACGACGAGGCAGCCGTACTTGGCCTCATCTTGGTCCTCACACTCCCAACCAGGTTGTCACATGTGACATCCAGTACAGAATAACCCAGCCTGCCTGCGTCTGTCTAAAAAGCTGGAATTCTCAAGCCATCGTTGTAACGTCACACATGTTGACCCCTTGGTGATCAGGTCTCTCTTTTTCTTCTTTTCTCCCAAGGACCCACGTAAACCCCGGAGTCTTTCTTAGCCTCTCCTCCGATTTGCACTGAGCATCCTCTGCTAAAAATAAGCCTTTCGTCCATGTGGTTCGTGTCGTAGCCCGAGGTCAGTGCATGTTGGGGAAGATTACAGGCCTGTGCAGGATGAAAGGCCCTGTGTCGCCATTGCGCTCGCCTCTGATTCACAGACGCTTGTCTCTTACAGCCATTATTTCCTGCTACTTCTGGTCCGACGTGATGGAACGAGCTAAAATTGCAGGTTTCTTCCACTGTGTGCCTGAGGTTTTTGGTAAAAACAGCGTGTGTGTTTGTGTCACCGCGTATGAACCTGACCCAACAGATGTCAGGATGGATTGTCTGCTTGTGGTTGTGCAGTGCTGTGCCTTTTTCTTTAACAGCTCGGTGTGTGATACACTGCGCTGTTTCATATATGGCTAGTGCCCATTCCTATAGTCAAGCGTACGCCACAGACAGCGTGGAAGCTCTGTGTTAATACGGTCAGACTTTTTAATCTTCCTGGTTATCTCCGGGATCATCTGACGGTGACAGCTTCAAAGTAAGAGCAGCCACAAGCTTGTAATACCAGAGGACGTCATCCTTCTGAATCTGGAATGTATATACGTCTGTCCCGCACTTCGGTTTTATTTTTGTACTTGTCGCTTGCGCTAGTCGCTTTTCCTCTTGGGAAATTAACGCAGTGCGATGTGTGCTGAGTAGCCCCAGGCTTTAAAAAAAATCCCCGTTCTCCCTGTTAGGGTATTTCATTACATCTGAGCCCTCAGGGACAGACAGAAAAACTAAACTACTTCTGAAAGCATTTTTTCACTGGGATATTAAACATCTAGAGGCCCTCTGCTTTCATGGTGACCTTGTTGTTCCACAGGTGCCGAGGCTCCAGCTTGGCAGAACGCGGCCGGATGCGGTGTCACGCCCCCCCCCCATGAGGTGGGAGACGTTCACGAGCACGGAGACATGGGGGAAAACTGCAACATTATAATGTGAATGCGTGCAGCTGAAACACAGCTTGGAGCTCAGTCTCTGCTGGATCAACTTTGAGATGCACCTTGGCTACGAGACACTTACACACATGGGTCATGTTGAAAGGCGATGCTTGCAGGATCGGCTTTAAGAGCCACATCGGCCACGTCAGGCGTGTACTGGTCAGGGGGAAAGGTGCTCATAGGAACGACTCTGGTTAAGCCTTGCAGCCCCTCGTAGGCTACGTGCAGTTTTGAACTTTGCCCAGCAGGAGCTTTTAAAAGCTGCATGAATAGATGTTTATGCCAGGCGATCAAAACCATCTGATTATCTCCCTGACGAAAGGAAAGCATGTCATTTAGAAGGTCTGACGAAAGGGATTCTTGTTTTTTGCATAAACTAGAGATATGTATGTTCACTTGTTTGTAATCGATGAAATGTGATTCCTCAAATCAAAGCGTAGAGGTTTCACCTCAACATAAATTTGTCACACCAAGCGTTATCAGTCGCGTTATGATGTCATATTTTCCTGATGATGACACCATGAGGTCCTGTTGCCCTCTATCAAGATAACTGAGCTTGTGACCAAAGTTTCATGATGCAGACTCTGAAGTGTGAGTGGTACTTTCACGAAAAGTTAAGCAGCCTTTCAGAAAATACACTGCTGTGTGTATCCTTAAGCGAAAGCGGAAACCAGGCTTAACGTTGCCTTGAGGAAAACATCAGTTAAGCTAACAGATAATATTTTAATGTAACAGTTCTGTTTCTTCATGTGTTTATACTCAAAGGGTGTGTTTGACTGTGAAATGCAATCAAGTATCTTATGAGATCAGCAGTGATCCAGGCCAGGGGTTTCCTGATGCAGGTGTGTTTCTCCTCCATGCCTACCTCCAGATGGTCCTGATTGTCCAACCTCGTTTAGGGCTACTTGCCTGTCCGTGGTGAAACCCGTCATAACCTGGTGCTTGACTTCTCCTTAGCTGCCTCCGCTCTGTACTTTGCAGTCGGTTGTTCTGCTCCTGTCAGTTCTGAGGGCTCGGTGGCCCATCTGTTGAAGAAGAAAGGGTCGATAGGCAGAGAACCTGGCTATACGCATGTGTCCAGCTTGCGGTGTGACCTTCCTTGGTAAGCGTACCTTGTTTACAGAGTCTTGACAGAGAATACAACTCTGTTCTGGTAGCGTAGCAGAGGCTCTGTGGTTATTTGGCTGTGTTGGTAATGATGAGAGCTTGAACAAATTCCCGAGGTTTTATTAAAATTAAACTGTAATATTTGGCTGAATTAGACCAGACTGATTTCGATTATCCTCTGCTCAGTGCAGAGGATGACACACATGATCTGCCTCATGGTCAAGGCTGCAGGAAGGCAGAACAGTCCTAATGAATGACCACTTTAAAATCTCTTGACAGCGACTGGCTCATGCTGGACTGTGAACCACTTATTGTCTATTACGAGGTGTTGTCTTACTTACAGCTTGTAAACGCTTAGATATTTGGGAATGAACACACCTTTGGGGTAGAGGGAGCACAGTTCAGGCCTCAGACTTCTTGCGGTTTCTCGATTGCACTGCAGGGTGTCTGGGGGGAGCCGGGGTTTTGGGTGGCCACTGAGGTGGGCAAATCTCATTTTGATGATGCCGATCCTTTAGCCACCAGACACCTTAGTTACTCTGACAGTAACCCTCCCGACAATCTTCACGTAAGTTACTGCATAGAGGGTAGAGTGAAGGCCGTAATGCCCCCCGATGTTGAACTGGATGTTTCCAGAGCCCTCTGCCAAGCCACAGGAAAGCACGGAGGTGTTGAGTTTAGGGGAGACTGATAGATGCTGTCGGGTGAAATGGAAATCTGCCTAGAGAGCAGGGTATGAAGGTCGCGGGTGTCACTGGAAGCCCGTTTGTCGTCCGTACATGTTTTCTCTTCCATCTGAAACTGTATCCATGTCGTCGGGAGATCATCCGATACAATCAAGAAATGTCATGACATGAACTGTCAGAGATCTGGTTGAGAAATTTATGCTATACCAGTGGATGTGAGTTTTAATATTTTTAACAATAAGCTTTAAGCACATGCTGTGTGAGTTTGTGGTCTACAGAACACACCAGACAAACTGATGGCTGTTATAGAGCCTCGGGACACTTGGGAGGGAACTGTGCATTTGTTTTGAGGAAAACGTTTTCTCACAGGTCACATTTTTGTTATTCACTCAAGACTGTAGCTTGTAACATGATTGGGTACTTCGTGGGTTCATGATTGGGTACTTCGTGGGTTCATGATTGGGTACTTCGTGGGTTCATGATTGGGTACTTAGTGGGTTCATGATTGGGTACTTAGTGGGTTCATGATTGGGTACTTAGTGGGTTCTTGGACTCACCGTGCAAAATTTCTTTTTTTTTTTTGTTCCAAATGTGTAATGCAGTATGTTCTTCTTTCATTCATCTGAGACCCAGTATCTATAAAATTATGCTATCCATGAAATAGTAATCAGTAGTGAGCATTATAAATGAAGGCAATTTGACTGTCCTAGCTATTAAAATCAAACTCTGGGGCATGTTGAAGGGGGGACTCACAGATCTGTGTGTGGACCTGTGCTGACTGTCCCAGCAGCCGCCAGCTTCGTCTTTCCTCTCTGTGTGCTTGTATGTTGGTCTGTGTGTGTCTTCCACCTGAGGGTTACCCCGCTTCCATCGCGAGGGACACAACAGGCCATGCCAACTCTAGAACGTGAATGTTCAGTTTGAGTGGAAGTGGAGAGTTCACCTGAAAATGACCCTCCTTTTTTGGAAGAAAGGCCAGTTTTTTTTCCATGGTGTGCTTAATTGGTGTTTATTGAGGTAAATGCAGATTCATGCATTTTAGGTTCAAACAACTGATCTTAAAGGACATGAGAGATCAGTAGTCTAGGTTCCCTTCGCTAAACTGGGCAATGACAACACGCAGTGCGACTACGTGAGGGGGGACACATACAAATAACCTTATAAAACACCTGACGAAGCATGAAATAAACAAGAAACACTGTACTATTTTCCACTGCTTTGCTCTAAATCCGACTCAAATCGCAGTAACGTGTCCAGTGGTAGCAGGTAAACAGCACGTACTAGAAATTGTTCGATTTAGTGATGTTGAATTGCTAAATAAAATAAACAAATTGTTTGCTACAAATAATGCATATTAATATGTGTTTATGTTCTATTTGCTTGAAAAATGTAGGCTTCTGTGAGGAAACTTATCCTGTTTTGTTGTGTACACACATTTGTCTCTGCTGCCATAGACAGATGAATGCATTCGTAAACTGCGGGATAAATTTCTACGGTTTGGTCACAGAGGGAACTGTAGCCGTACCTTTTTAAGATGTGTAATGGAAAAACAGTGGAATCCAGGGTACTAAATATGACTAATTTGCTGCCCTGACGTCGTAGGATTGTGGAGGAAATAGACCCAGCGAAGAGGATTCAGGTTCAGGTCCCGTGTGGGGAAAACTGACCTGCTGCTCTGAAGGGCCTACATGCAATTTAAATGTTTTATGCACGAGGTGGAAAATATAATGCATATCTACAGGAACATTCTTTCCTTCTGAGAGATGGAAATTATTTATCCTCTGAGGAGCTAATCCAGGAATACGCAAATTACGGCTGTTTGTGTGTGCTTGGGGGATTAAACTGACATGGCCCTTTAAATTAATTAAAAGTGCTGAGTCACTACGCGTGAAACAGAAACACGTCAGGCGGGAACTGGAGGGAATGCAAATTAATTAAGTGGCTCCGTTTCTGAGTTCGGTGTTGCTTTACTGTAGTTAGCCCTGTAATTGTTTTATTCTGTTGGTATTATAACCCTGGAATCAGCTTTTCTACCTTGATATTTTTTGTTTTCTGTCATAAACAAGACAGAAGTCAGCTAGACGTTCCACAACAAACCCATTTTTTCCCTCCAAAAATGTGATCAAAGACGGTGATATTTTGTTCTCCAAGGATATGCCATCGGAACAGAACCTTAAATTGGCTGTCAGCAGTCTTGGCTGGGCAGCTCCCATGACTTAAGAAACATTGAGAATATCCTTTATCTGTTCTGTCAGCAGAGTGGAAATGAATTTTTTGAGCTAATGCTTTCAAACAGATACCAGACTCCTAGACAGCATAAAAAAAATGTGAGATGAGTTTAATTCGTGGGATTTTTGATGGACTGGAATACAGCATTTTAAGTTTGCTTCTCCCTCGCTGTCCAGACATATGCTATTCAGCTGAGTGGGTCTTTATGAACATGGTTAGACTGAAGATCAAAGTAATGGATTTAGTAGGAATTACTGCCATTAGGTCCTTTGACCACTGATGATACCATCATGTGTTAAAGTGTTGGGATATGTGAGAGGCCTCTGCTTTGATCTGAGTGACTGTAAAATGGCTTTTCAAAAGCTTCTCAGGGGACTCAGGTCATCATATTGGCTCAGGACAGACACGCAGTGAGATGTGCTTGAGGGGATTCATCTGCTGTGTCCATCTGGGGGTGTCCCCCAGACAGACTGTGCTGAGAGGCACTCTGGAAGGCCTGTTTCTGAGGGGCCAGCATGCTCTCTGTTTGTTTGCTTGAACAGCCCCCAGTCTGATGCTGTCCTCTTCCACTGTAGATTCTCCAATGCCCAGTGAGGTTCTTAGAGTGCAGGGTCCCTCAGTTTAGGAGGGCGTCTGTGGTCCTGCTGCCCGTTTCACTCCCCGATGCTCTGGGCTGGTTTTGGTGGGGCTGAATATAATATGGAAGCACTGAACTTCGGTGATTCTTCAGGTGACGTGGAACTTTATGGATTCGGTATGGTTTGGCTCTGTTCCAAAAACGTACCGCTCCTGGTGAATGGTACTCTGCTCGCTGTCCTTAAATGGACCTCGGGGCTGCCTGATGTGCCGATATCCCTTATCAACTCTTTGTATGCGACAGAGCTGATCCCGGTCCCAATCACCAAGTAAATGTACGCTTTGTATGCTGTTGGCGAGATATGGAAAGTACTGGAGGAAATCATGGTGAGAGGACGACTGTGGGCTCTTAACGTGTTAGGAACTAGTCCACGACAGCATGGCCAGTTCTACAATGGCATCAACAGTTCAAAGCTTCCCAGATTGCCTAGAAGCTGTTTGTGTGGAATTTGGATTGTTTCACCTTTAAAATGTTTTAAGATCCTTTGTGTCTGAATTACAGGGCCCGACGATTATGGTATATATTCTAGCTCAGGATTATTTTTCTGCTGTCTGTACTTTTTTTTTTCACCTTGGGTGCCACACCCCACAGATTTTCCTGCAGAATTGGAGAGATGGAAACTTAAAACGCAGACTTCCAACATGATGATGTTCTTTTGTTGTTTTTTTTTTATTTTTTTTATTTTTTAAGCGTGTGAGAGTTAAAGCAGCCCAGGGGCCATTGTGACAGGCTGATCCAGAAGCTTCCACTATACAGCTCTCGTCTGTGTGAACCTATTCAATTGGCTGTCCTCGCCCAGCGGTGCCGTAATTAATCTGTGGTGTTGGGCGCTGTCTTTGTTTAACTGAGAGGCTGCTGGGACCTCCTGGCTCAACCAGAGAACCACCCCAGCTTGTCTGTAACGATCATGAGCAGTCAGTTTCCACAGCCGCGTTTTCTCGACTTCGAGCGTGAGCACCTGTGATCTGTGTGTGACAGATCCACTGGCTTAGTGGCTCATGTCTCCAGGGCTGTGAGTTTGACTGCCTTCCCGTCTCCGTTTGCGGGGAGTTTGCATGTTCTCCATGTGTCTGCAGCTTCGCTGATTCTCTGTATTTGGAAGATGTGGTCACCTGTTTATTCCAAGTCGTAGCATACAAAATGGAAGTCATTTATCATTTTTAATACGGAGCATTTCAACAGAATTCCTTGAGGATGTACATGATGCCTTGTGTGTCAGTATCTTTACAGAAAGTGTTTTATCATTCCGAGTCCCCAGAGGAACATACTGTCTGAGAGCTGTTGGTACATAACTCATTCCTCTTACTGGCTGATCTGAATGACCTGCCCGTGACCATCAGATTACCGCAGTTGTTTGACTGAGGAGTTTAATACGGACTCAGGTGCCTGGCAGCCGCTCCTCTGGAGGAGAGCGTTTTGTCTCTAAGTCTTGCTGAGTGGCACTCAGCCCAGAAGCAGGCCCGGTCTCCTGCTGTGACTCAGGGATGCCCTTCCGGATGTCGCGACGGCATTCACACCCCCCTTGGAGGGAGGCGCCAGCTGGTAAGAACTCAGCCCCGTCTGCCACAGAGACAGAGGTCTCTATGGTCAGGGTGCTAACGGGGAAGGTGAAGGTTCTGTGGGATGGTAAGGTCCTACCCTGCGGCTCCATCCACTTTCTGATTGCTTGGCAATGCTTCACCGCTCAGACTGAGCCCTCAGAACGTGACAACTGTTCGTGATCCTTATGGAAATAGTTAAAACATTGCCTGCGTGTCACTGTAAGCACTGAGGGTTGTTATTTTGTCACAGCTAGAAAATCAAACAGAAAAGACGTGACTTCTCTTTCTCAAGCTTTTGGCCTCTTGCTTATTTTTGTTTTGAAATCGTTGTTATATTGTGAAACCTCCCAAAAACGCATTTGTTGTTTGACCTTATGAAACTGGTTCTTGCAGAGCTTGCGGTCAAAGTCTGTAATCAGTCACCAACAAAAGCTTTAAATTCGGGATTCTCCGCATCCATCTATGAAAACACGAGAGCATGAGCAGCTGTAAACGTTGGTTTTGGCTCAGAGTCCTGCAGCTGGGGTGGTTTGTTGCCCTTGAGCTGGGGGTGTTTTTGACGTTAGAAGATCCTTTCATTACTGTTCTATACGCTCCACAATAAACAGTCTGTACATAGAAATGTATGTTTATCTAGGCTGTGAATGTAGACGCACTGAAAAATGAACAGAAAGCAGGTCAATCATGCTTGAGTTTCCAAAATCTCTTGAGTTAAACATCACATCACTTTTTTTGGTGTTAATTCACATCTTCGTGGCTGCTGTCTCGTGCGGTTTTCGTTCCTTAACATCAGAATTAAAAGCCAAAACTTTGCTTGGCATGAAGATTCTGCTCTGAACGATCCTTGTATTTAGTGTGTAGTGTTTAGTTGATCTTCAGTCTGACCCTGAACTGGAAGTTCCCTCTCATCACCTGTGAAGAAGCTTGGAGGATGCTTGCATCATTTAACTAGGATTCCTGCTTGCAGTGTGCTGTGGTCTGGTGTATTGAACATTCACGACTGCCGTATAGCTGGGATCCGGGCCTGTCGTCGTGAGACAGAACCAGATGACGAATGTCTGCTCTGCATTCAAATGCTCATGGACCGACAGTGTGCCACATGCAGGCTCGAAATAGGCTTAGCGCAAACAGCAGCACACTCCAGCTCTCGAAATAGATAACGGACTGTCAGTTTCAACGTTTGGGCCGACAGGAAGCAAAGCCTTGAGGTTTTTTGCCATCTCAAAGATGGAATGCATCTAGACTACTAATCTGTAGAAGGAAATGTGGATTTGCATACATGTTGTATTTATAAAAGACTTGGCTGTTATTCATTACTCTTAATTTAATAGTCACATTATGTGGTTTGTGTTTTTTTTTTTTTGCATAGAAAAATGCAGCCTGAGTAATTTTACTGGCATGTCAGATGGAAAGGGTTTAATCCCCTTAAAGAGAATTATATTCCACACCCCTGAGAGAATCCTCTCGCAGTAGAGCTGTCAGAATTCATCCGCCTTACTTTCACGCATATTCTGGCAAGGGCGGTTTACACGGTAATCCATTTTTAGTCACCGATTTTCAGTTTTCGTCTTAAATCAATTATTTTGCTGAGGAGGTGCGTTCGCCGAAGGGAGAGGTCAACCGGTGTGGAGGAGGAAGCAGCTTAATGAGGACTGCCTGTATATCTGACTGGTGGTCCCACGTGTGTCTGTTGATGTTTACCGGGTCCACTTGCTGACACCAGCTGAAACGTTACGAGCAGCTCAAATACTTTGACACAATGCTGCTTAGCTGTCTTCCGTTGAGTTTGCCCTCTGCCTCCCAGGTCTTTTTGACCAGCTTGAAGTGAACACATGGCAGCCATTTGCGGGGTTCTACTAGACTACCAAACGTCCCCATAACGGCATTTGGCCCTCTGGTAATAGGCCTTTCCTTATTTTATCCCTCAGGCACCTTGTGTACAACATGCATCCTCCTCTGAATGTGGGAGTCTCACTGCTGAACTTTGTCAGAAGGACATATAATGGTGGTCGAGGTGGTCTTCAGCAGATGGTCTCTGTTCGAGCAGCACTCCGCTCTGCTGTTAGTGTGGTCGTATTGGCCACTTGGGCATTCACTTTTCGGGTCTTGATTCTGACTGGACTGTTAGCATCAGTTCAACCTCTGTGGAGTTCCCTGACAGAAGGTAGGAGCTGATGGAGCCAGTCCCGTACTGAAGGACGTGGAGCCCTTTTACCTGTAAATCATGTTGGAGGGTTCTGTGTGCTCTCTCCTGGAGGACGTGGAAGGGTTCTGTATGTCCTCTGGTGGAGGAAGTGGATATGTTCTTGGTGTCTTCTCGTGGAGCATGTGGGATGGTTCTGCTGAAGGCTGACTTCAGGACACTATGCTGTTGTCCTCCTCATGAGAGTGTTCCCAGAAGGAGGTTTTGAATTCCCTGCTTGTGACGGACACCTTCTCGAGCCTGCTGACAGCTTTTTGAGTCCCTGGGACGAGACAGGCAACTGGTGGCAGGGTCTCATTTGATAGTGGAAGATTAATCTTCAGCATGCTTTGCTTCAGCACCGCTGTTGGGCTCGGGATCGATGTCTGAGGAGTAATGAGTTCTATTGTGCTCCCTGAGTGACTGACACTATTTATAAATGCTGGAAGTATTGCTGTCTTTCTGGCAGAGACCGATGGGGGAGGGTTATAAAAAGCCTTATTTTGTTGCTGCTGTTTTTTACTGTGAAGCATGTGTATTACACCCTCCTAAGATCATCTGCAGCATCCCTCCTGATTTAACAAGTAATTACACTAATCATCTGGTAACTGCTTGTCCTAATAGCGTTCCTCATACCGTCTCAGGTACCGCCGGACGAGCTGTTTGTTCTGCCTGTTAGGACTTAAGAGCCGCTGGACTCTTCAAACGGGCCGTATTGAGAGCTGTAAAGCTGAAGGGCGGCGACAGGCTAGGGGGGATAACTCCGCCGGGTGGACGGGGCAGTTGAAGCCTGGTGTTGTCAGAGGTGGAGGTGGCATCGTGTTATGCGTGGTGACCACCCACTGCCTTGCCGTGTCGGTGCTCGGAGGGGCTCTGCCGGGGGTGCTTTCTGGACTCCACTGCTTTCTGGGCCCTGCTTGTATCCGCAGGGGTTTCCAAGATTCTCTTAGTGCTGTTGGCAGATAGCTCCTGATTAACGCTCGCCCTCTGCTCACCGTTCCTAATTACAACGTGGATATCGGTGAATAATCAAGACTGGATCATTCGTCTCTAAGTCTTGGTGCTGCTGGGAGGAGGGCTTGTGCTGACGTGTCTACACACATGTCCTGCAGCGCCCGTGGGAAACGAAAGGGTTTCGTCTTGACACACGTGGGCTTGTGTGAGGGACGCCGATCAACAGGGTGAGTCGCGGGGTTTCGCCTGGTGACCCGTCACTGTGCTTCACTTCAAATCAGAGCTGTTCAGCTTCAGCTCTTCTTCCCGAGGCTTTGTTCTGAATGTGTGCTGTGTGTTTGAGGCTCATTATCCACAGCCCTGCAGCTTGGTCCTGGAAGCGGGGGTCCGGCCCGGGTTTTGTCAGGGGACGGGGGATAATAAAACATTCATCGAGGAAATATTCATTTCACAGCCTGTGTGGGGGTGGGGGGGGGGCATCGTAGGTACAGGCCAATCATCAGGTGCACATGCCAGTTGTGGGCATCCCGAATAAGCACCTTGCTGTGTGTATTTTCGGGAGCGTGTCTCCTAACTTTAGCATTCTTACCTCCCCTTTCACCGACCATTCTGGCCCACCGGCGGATTACTGGCGTATCGTCTAGAAGAGATGGGACTGTGACCTTGGCACTCTCATAAGAAGGTTGAACGTTAGAATCAGAATCACTTTAGCTGTCTATCATCGTGTTTCATTTTGAATGCGTGACCATTTTTGTCTTATCTGAGGCTCGTTGGAGTTCAGTGTTGGAGCTGGGACCCATTCTCTCATTGACCATGCGAGATTCTGGTCTTCAGACTGATTGGCCGATTGACCAGTTGGTTGCTTATCAAAAGGAAATCAACTATTTTAAATAGATACAGCAGCCAATGAACACAGTAATTGTGTAATAGAGTCATTACCCATAATGCCACACACAGAGCCCAGCCCTGGAAGTAAGTTTCCTTTTGTCTTTCATCAGATGAAAAATAAATCCTTCAAATTAGGAGGATTTGACCTTCAAAGTAAATTTCTTTAGTCCTGTATTGAAGAAATTTGCTAAATAAACAAACCACTAGTAAGATGTTTGTGTGTGTGTGTGTGTGTGTGTGTGTGTGTGTGTGTGTGTGTGTGTGTGTGTGGTTCTGCTGTGGACGCCCCTACCAGTAGGTATCCTCACAGAGGGTCTCCACTAGGCCTAACTACCTGCCTGTGTGTCCCCTCATGAGTCTGAGAACCTTCCACCTCTACCTCAGGAGTTTCCTGCATGGCTTCATGTTTCTATTTGTTACGTTTTGGTCGCTGCTACGAAGGCAGGTCAGCCAGGAAATGAAACATTTATGCGATGTAATTAAAACTGGGAAGGGAACGGAGACTGCGGTCCTGATAGAGGGGAAGGCCGGGGGGGCCGAGCCGCGTTTCATAGCGTAACCTCCGCCCGTGAAGCGAACATGCGGGCGTGCTGGCTGCCAGTCCGGTGGACGTTTGTCAGTAGGGAGTTTGCAGTTAAAGCTGTCGCAGTTCTTTTCTAACATGTCACTGGTGCCCGTTTCTTGACGTGTGTCTTAAGAGTGTAACGTGGAAGAGATGATTCTCCTGCAATGTGAGCATGCAGCGATTTTCACCGTGTCACTCTTCTCCTCTCTGTCGGAGCCTCTCGAAAGCTGTCTGCTTGCCTCTCCTGTTTGCCGTGTTGTCTTCCTCAGTCTCTGTGCGAATTCCTCTATATTCACAGACACGAAAATTTTCCCCATGTGCAAAGATCTGCCCAGTTATTACCTGAACTCCTTTTATGTGTTTCATTTGCGAGCTGAGAGCCCACTCTGGTGTATGGGTACAGAGCAGTTGTTTGACAGAGGTTTAACAGTGAAGATTAAGACTTACAATGGAATCAAGGAGCCCACGCTGAGTCCATTATCATTTCAAAGCATATTTGGTGCCTGTGAATGCAGGTGTTTGCACTTCTAAAAATAACATTAGCATAAAAAGAGAAAAATCTGCATTTTGCCATGCTATCGTCCAGCACTGTGGTCTCTTCTCGCCTCAGGGAGTGATCATCGAAGGGCTCTGTGATCTGGGAAAACGGTTGATCCTCTCTCCTGCTGGCGGTGTCGTCCTCTTCTCCTGGACAGTGGTGATGCGGTCATGCACACGAAGGAGAAAGTCACTCCAGAAATTTTTTGTCATTCACTACAAGTCTTCAGATAAATTTACCATGACCTTCATGTGGCATTAATAAAAATTTCTGAAAAGAAAAAAACTTTATGAAAGTGTAAAATAGTGCTCCTTTAGACGTGTGATGATTATGTAACATTTTGGCAGTTTTGTTTCTGAACCTGGAGCAGCTGTCAGAAGAGGGTTCTGCTTTTGATGTGTGAAAACTCTCCATCCATCTTCCACACGGCTTATACAGGACTACAGGACGTCATCAGTGGGAGGCCTTGAACCTGTCCCAGGCTGGGCTACACGCTGGACTGGATTCTAATCCCGCAGTTTTTCGTAAATGTGCCTCTTACAGTCCGCATTCGATAATATAATAACTATTATTATTATTATTATTATTAATAGAGCTGCAGGTCAAGCTGTTCCTGTCAGCTGTTGATAACGACGGACTTCTAAAGAACTCACACTATCGCTTATGTTTTGTGATAATTATGCAGAAGCCAAGCCTGATGTTCCTGGGGTTCTTTATCAGGGATCGAGGTTTAAAAAAACCCTCTAAACTGGAGATGGGTGACCTGTGAGGAACGGCCGTAGAACCGGGAGAAATGGCTGCTTGGGTTCAGCGTATGTGTAGCATTGGGAGAAAGAGAGGTGGCTCTTCCTCTTCTCATCTTCCTCCCTCTTCTGTTTTATCTTATCCTCCACCAGCCTCTTCTTTTTTTCTTATTCTCCTCATCCTTCCTCTACTCTTCTATATTCTCGTTCTTCTGGTCCTTCTCCTCCTTCTCCACCTTTCTCTCCTCCTCTGTATTCTTGTTCTTCTGGTCCTTCTCCTCCTCCACCTTCCTCTCCTCTTGTATATTCTCGTTCTTCTGGTCCTTCTCCACCTTTCTCTCCTCCTCTGTATTCTTGTTCTTCTCGTCCTTCTCTTCTCCTCCACCTTCCTCTCCTCTTGTATATTCTTGTTCTTCTCGTCCTTCTCTTCTCCTCCACCTTCCTCTCCTCTTGTATATTCTTGTTCTTCTGGTCCTTCTCCTCCTCCACCTTTCTCTCCTCCTCTGTATTCTTGTTCTTCTGGTCCTTCTCCTCCTCCACCTTTCTCTCCTCTTGTATATTCTCGTTCTTCTGGTCCTTCTCCTCCTTCTCCACCTTTCTCTCCTCCTCTGTATTCTCGTTCTTCACGTCCTCCTTCTCCTTCTTCCCCTCCCGTTTCACCACTGTGTTCCTTTCCTCATTTACATACAGAGGCACATTTCGAAGTTCCTGCATCTTCAGTCAGGTCTGACTCTGTGATTCAGTCACTGATTTTACACCTTGGGCTTGTGGCCTTGATTGTGGTGCCTGTGAGGTCCAATCTGGTCCAGATTATACGAGAGCCTATTTCTCCCTAGCCACCTTCAGCGACATCACACCTAACAGTTTAATCCAGTGTATTACAGCTGACCTGAGCTCTGATTGGACCACAGGTGAACTTACCGCTGGCCAATGGTGTGCATGTGCTTAGGACAGACTGGTGAGAGTGAAGCTGAGACCTTCCTATACTCGCAGCATCAGCAAAGCTTCAACAAAGGAGGGCTTTTGTGGACTTGCTGGCGGCGTGTCAGATTAGGCAGTGAAAACTCCCATCACGTGTCCCTATCCCATCCTGAGAATCGTACTGGAGCACCGGTGCATCACCGAGTCTCTTGCGGATCTCCCGCCATGTGTGACGATCCAGGGGGTCCCAGCGTGAGGTGCACCATCCCCCTAGTGAACGGGGGCTGTGTCATGGAGAGCCTGTGTGTCTTTCTGATACTCAGTGGTCCTGGAGGGATTCTAATGGATGTTTACAGCTGCTTCACAGGTAAAAATATTTCGATTCTGACTGTAGCTGTGCTTCTGTTTTTCTGGTTTATTAAAGAAGAATGCGTTAGGTTCACTTGGACATCACCTTGCTGCTGGAAGGACAGAAGTCATAGCTGGTCATCACCTCACAGCTGCCTTTCTGTAAATGCCTCACCTTGGTGCATATATTGTCTTTGAGAAAGTGGGATGTTTCTTTTCTAGCTAAACTTTCTCTTTCTGCAGGATTTGGGGTGGACAATCCAGAGCACAAGACAGGCTAGACCACCTTGTAGTCCAAGTCCACACTCCTCTTTCTCTCTCTTTCCTCTTCCTCACATCAAGCTTTTTTATATCATCTGAGTGGGTGTCAGTTAATATGGTCGTCATGGCAAAACTTGATGCTCCTGGGAGCCTTGGTTGGAGAGAAAGTCACCGTGGATTGGAAGGCTGTGCTTTACCTTGTCCTTAAAAACGGCCATGCTGTTTCCATGAAGTACATTGTTTACTCATAAGGTGTGTGTGTGTGCGCGTGCGTGTGTAAGGTCGAGCGTACTGTCAGAGGTCATACCATCACAATCAGCCCCCGGAGCATGTAAGCAGTGCCATGCTGCACGTCTGTCTCTGCTCCTGGGGGTCTGCCCAACAGCAGGGGGCCGTACTAAGCCAGGGATTACTAGGGACGTTTCGATGTCTTCTCATCTCTGATACCGATAACCCAGCCTTAGGATCAGCATCAGTATTGGCTGACGTTTATCGTCTTGTGTTTGCCTGAACGACTCTTAAGCCATTTGCACGGCGGGTGTAATATGGCCATCTGAAACAATCGTCAAGCTGTGAAACAAACACCCCAATCCCCTAAATTATTAGGAAACGAAACGCTGAATTGGCACCGTCAAGCAAGGCTTTTCCAAGAACCGATCCAGTATTTTTAACCGTCGTCAGACTGACACGATACTGAATACTCGGTCGGCACCCCCCTAGTGCTTATGAAGGCGGATCTGGGAAGCAAGCTCGTTATAGTGTAATGAGTTCCTGAAGCAGTCCGGGAGAGGCGCAGCAGCGTGGGAACGGTGTGTGCAGACACGTGTGTGTGCGGATGGAATGAAATGGCCAGGGCCTGGGAGACTGCTGGCCACCAGCGCTCCCTGAAATCGGGTGGCCGGGAAGCGTGTCTCTGGGTCTGTGTGCTGCTAGGGGCTTAGTGCTACGCATTTATCTCGCAGACCCAGATTCGGTGACAGGATACGAGTCGTGTGCCGGTCGCTTCTTTCTTCCTGAGAACAGGTCCCAGCAGGACTCGGTTCCACCTGAGCCTGGCTGCTCTGAAGAGCTGGCAGCACAGGGATGTCGCACTTACCGTGGAGCAGCCTGACTCTCCCTAGCATAGTTCCTATATTTAGGACTCCATAGATTTGGGATGTGGTGGTTCAGTGCATAGCATGGCCTCAGATCTCCAGGATTGTGGGTTTGAGTCCCGCTCCTGACTCAGCATATAGCGTGGCCTCAGATCTCCAGGATTGTGGGTCTGAGTCTCGCTCCTGGCTCAGCGTATAGCGTGGCCTCAGATCTCCAGGATTGTGGGTTTGAGTCCCGCTCCTGACTCAGCGTATAGCGGGGCCTCAGATCTCCCGGATTGTGGGTCTGAGTCCCGTTCCTGGCTCAGCGTATAGCGTGGCCTCAGATCTCCAGGATTGTGGGTTTGAGTCCCGCTTCTGGCTCAGCGTATAGCGGGGCCTCAGATCTCCAGGATTGTGGGTCTGAGTCCCGTTCCTGGCTCAGCATATAGCGTGGCCTCAGATCTCCAGGATTGTGGGTTTGAGTCCCGCTCCTGGCTCAGTGAGGCCTTGTGAGAGTGGCTGTCTTCACGGATCCACACTCTGCCTACCATGTTCCCTGAGATCAGATGCTTTTTGCTATCCCTCTGTACCAGATAAGGCACTGTGGAATATCATATGTTGGATTTGCTGTTTCTTTCATGCATTTTATTTATCAGATGCACCAACAAGTGAATCAGATAAGATGTCAGCTATGGTGTGAAACTTCCAGCGTACGGCTCTGGTTCTCTGCCAGGCTCTTTGTGTATCAGGGGATGTAGTAACAGGTAGACTCTAGCCAGGTTGATACTTCTTTTACTGAAGGGAACTTCTTACTAACGGCCAACAAAAGGTCAGTTTCCCGCCACCTATTTACCACTCAGCATCCATCTGCGCCCTGCCTGCCCACCATACCAACTGGCACAAGCCACTCAGATGAACAGCAGGGAAAAGAAGGATCACGGTAGCGGAAAACATCATCCCGCTTCAGAGCAGGGGACAAGATGAGGACATGATCCGGTAATTTAGTGAGGGCTCAGACGCCCTTTGGCAGCTGCCACGGTGTCCTGATGCGAAGCTGCATCTATCCTTTGTGTGACTTGTGAAGTCATCCTGTGTGGCTCAGGAGGATTCCACTGTCCCGTACCTTAAATGCGCCCCCCAGCGAGAGCCTTTGTAGCGGTGAGACATTAATAGGCCTCAGGAGACAAGCTCACCAGTCCAAGATGGTGCTGTAATCGGGACACATGGGACCACTGATCCTGAACTGTACAGTCTGGCAGCTGTGCCTGCAGATGGATACGACTTGACATGTGTTGTGTTGTGCTGCTTGCTTTTGGGCTGTGGTCAAGTGAACATCAGTTGATGTGCATTTTTACCTCCGTAAACTGGAAGAGTGGCGAACTGCACTGCCGCTACCCGGTAGGCTTTCTCTCGAACCCATGCCTGTCCCTGTTAAACTGCTTGACAGCATTACTTCATGTACCTAGTAATGTCTTCCTGCCTCTTTGAGCCCCTTTATTAATGGGGGGTGGTGGTGGGGAGACTGTGGGTAATGAAAAGTGTAAATTAAGGTCTGCAGATAAGACGTGGTAGCCGTTGGCCTTGGCCGTGCAGAGCAGTGCCCCCTGCTGGACAACCCTCCACATGCGGGTATACCGACAGACCCAAATGTGCAGGTGTATCTGACTTCCCTAAAAGGACTCCACCATAAATAAATACAGGACTGTTTTTATTGGCCCCTCTGTGGTGGGCTGGCGTGTGCCTGAAGATTTTTGTGACCGTACCTCAGGTGCCGGTAGATTTATCACACCGCTGGGCCATAGAAGACCGATTTTTTTTTTTTTTTATAATTTTGCTTTCCCCCGCCACCGTCCTCTCCAGGAGCAGAGGTTGGTGGACCCGTTGTCGATGTGCTCTGTCAGCATGTGTGGTGAGGACTGGCTAAACACCCCATGGAGGAACTACATGAACCGCTCTGGATCAGTTAACTCAGGTTAACTGGTGCTGAACTGGGCGTGTGCAATATGGAGGTTGAATAAGCCAACTGCTCCAAAATCGATCCATTTTCAGGTTGCGTTAGCAAGAAGTAGTGAAATATTTAATCGGCGCAGTTCAGGGCTAAATGTGCATGCGTATCGGCTCGACATGGGGAACAGCTGTCCGATATGTAGGTAATATGTAGCTGTGGCAACCAGCAGCTGCCTTCTGAAGATCTAAGAACATTTAGTACACCTCACAGGCCGTTTCATTTACACCTTCGTTGAGCAGTTTGCATATTTCATATTTCCATATCCACAGGCTGCCCCTTGACTCCCCTGTTCTGTCCATGGGGTACGTGGCCATGCAGTAAACGAAGGAAGGCTGTGACTAAGGCAGTCTTGAGAGATGAGATGTGTCTGTAGCTGTGGACCGTGAGGCTGAGGGTGGTCTGCTTCTCTGTGTGGCAGCGATGCTCGAGTGAGTGCTGGGGAATCATGGGACGCAGAGGTCTCCTGAGCTGCAGATGTGTGTTGATCTTCCTGAAGATGCTTGGTGTCTCTGTGCCTTTCGGCTGGTGGGCATCCAGCCTGGAGCTTCTGCCAGCCAGCTGGGAGAGTTAGCCGCCACTAGGAGTAGCCTCTTGAGCCACCAGGCCGTGGGCCACAAGGTCAGTCCCGCAGGTCATCACATAATGACGGTGTGGAGAAGCCTGATAGGTAGAGCGCTGTCCCTTTAAGGTCCCTCTGCCGCGTATTCCCATGAATCGTAGCGTAACATCTGTCTCCTCTGAGACACTCTTAGGTCTTGTGGAAACCCGAGAAGCTGAGTTCCTCTATTGGACACCCCCCACCCCCCGCTGTATGAGGACAGTTGTCATTGCTGTAACAGCTGAAGTGGAGATGAGAATTTCCTTTTCTGCCTCTACATAAATTTTCATGTAATGAACTGTTTTTCCCCCACCCGTGTCCATTAGCACAGCTTTGCAGGGAGTCGCGTATGTTAATTTTACTCTTCTAGCTAAATGGCTGATGTTTGTAGCGGTGCATCGTGTTTTCAAATGATTATCTTGTTTATTTTGGAGCTGCACCAGTTCTGAGACCACACACACACACACACACACACACTTACTTCTCTATCTAACTACATTGTTCATTTAGGTATGGAGATGTAGGGGAGTCTACCAAAGGCCAGAGAACCAGGAGCTGACGGTGTGATTGTGAATGTCGGGAACGTTCCTTCCATGTCTTATAAACGTTGTATTAATGAACACCCCAGCATCTGATATTTTGAAATGTAAAGGCGCTCCACTCTTTCCCTGTTCTTCCTGCCCAGCAGCTTGAATCTCCAGGGGCAAGGCCGCCCATGTCGGGATTTTTCAAGCTGGGCTATGGTTAGTTTGAGTACTGTACCCTGAACACGTGGGCTGCTTCTGTCCTCGCCACCTTCCCACCAGGCCTCTCTCTGTAGCACGGTTGCCTGTGACGTTCGGGACAATGCCACATTCAGCTGCAGTGTGAACGTAAGCTCCGTAATTCGATGAGGGCCTCGAGAGTGACGTGCTACATGCTCCCTGTTTTGCCCATGACCTAATGGTCCAAGAACGTGCCTCTAATTGAATGTGGCGTTTTGAGCAGGCCCGGTCTGCAGCCCTCCGATTTCTGGGCTGTTCGGCCCAGCTGGGTTTCCTCATCCGGCCTGTCTCTGTGTGATTTAAGGGAGTGTTGATCCTAAAGTCCACACGTCTGGCTGCCTCCATAGATGGGGGCTTGAATCCTGGTCCCATCCTGTGTGTGGAATTTGCATGTTCTTCCTACGTTCGCTTTATGTCAAAAGACGTTTGGTGAATTGGAGGGTCAACAACAGCACTAAGAAGAACGTGAACAATGACGATGCGATTGATACTGTGATAGACTCGTTTTTATTCATTCCATAGTTCTGTGGGAGCTTCATGGCCCTTTAAACAATCAAAATGAAACTGTTTTTCTGCACAGCCGTGGGCTCCCCCCGTGCCGCTCGGACGGCACCGTGGTACCTCGTCATCTCTGTACGCGGCCGTGGGCTCCCCCCGTGCCGCTCGGACGGCACCGTGGTACCTCGTCATCTCTGTACGCGGCCGTGGGCTCCCCCCGTGCCGCTCGGACGGCACCGTGGTACCTCGTCATCTCTGTACGCGGCCGTGGGCTCCCCCC
>JAACJT020022730.1:0-31656 GCA_009936485.2 Gymnarchus niloticus | reverse complement strand
AAATTCTTCAACTTCACCTCAAATCAACAGCTAGACGGTTGAAACTTGGACACAATTGGGTGTTCCAACAGGACAATAATTCCAAACACACATCAAAACTGCTTTTGGAATAGATAAAGCAGGCTAACATTAAGCTTCGGGAATGGCCTTCCCAAAGCCCCGACCTCAACCCTATTGAAAATTCGTGTACTATGCTTAAAAGCCGGGTCCATGTCAGGAAACCAGCTAATTTAAATGACCTCTACCAATTCTGCTAAGAAGAGTGGTCAAATAGCCAGCCAGAATTATGCCAGAAGCTTGCTGATTGCTCCCAAAAGCATCTGGTCCAGGTGCAATTTGCTAAGGGACATTTAGCCAAATATTAGTGGGGGTGTATGTAAATATGAGCCTGTAAATATATAATTTTGACCCTGTGTGCATTAGAGAAAATCCAAAATAAATTCAAACTTGTGCACCAAATTCTTGTTTTTTAAACTCATTAAAGATGTATGCTGTACAATCATTCCACTCTGGAAAAAGAACCGTTCAAAGAAATCATTAAAAGCCCAAAATTTCCATGCCATTCATGCCCATGATGAGTGTATGTAAACTTCTGACCACAACTGTAAAAGCTTAAACTACATCAAATTTAGCCTAATAAAGACATGTGGAAAAGTATCTAGAATAAAACCTTTGCCTGACTGTCAGGGGACTCTGTGGGTGTGAGTTTCCCTGGGTCTTCTGCATTGCTCTTGCAACTGAAACACAAGTGTGCACGAGTATCCCACCAGGGCCTGCCATAACCAGCTTTGGAACCTACACTTCCTGGGAGAAGGGCTGGATCATGCTCTCTCTGGCCCGGTGGTTATTGTAAATTCCTGTCAGGCCCGACAGAAACCTCACCTAGATTAAATTCAGTTCATAGTTTAGTGGGTCTGTTCACAATAATTCACCAATGGCAGCTGTACCTCCGCAACAATTACACAAAACAACCCGATTGAACACAACCTGGAACCAAATGCCTCACAGTGGGCGGGTCTCCACCAATCAACACAGCTCCCCTCGCGGCCCCCATCGAGAGCTCCATGGCATTCATCAGCCCCGGTGGAACCTGCTTCATATTCGTCATCACGCATTGGGATTTTTTTTTCCTAAGTGAACTCTGCCATTTGCACGGATGACATGGGCAGGAATTTCACAGCTTCCAGTACGATAACTGGAAAGCAGTCAGATAACTGACTTCGGCAGCCCCCCGCTGACTTTGCGCAGACATCAGTTATACATCCCACCTGCCTCCCGACTGCAGCGGCAAAGCGACAAACGGCTTTTCCCACTGTAGTAAATTTGGACATTGCCTTCCCTTTAGGATAAGCGAATAACTGCAAAGAAGGGTACAATGCGGCAACAGCTATAGGCCTACATCAGCTGACAAAGCTGCATTTAAAAGGCAGCTTTAGTATCCTAAGTAGAAGAATAATTACAACTATAATACAAAATTCATAATTAAGAACAACAGTTATTTGTGTCGTAATTAGTTTCTGATGTTATTTAAAATGTCCCATATCAACAAGATACAATTCTGCTTCCAGGTCTGGCACGTGTTAACACCCCAGTGATCACGCAGTCCCAAGTGGCGCATGGAGCCACCGTTTTTCCATGCGAGGATGAGGAGACCGTAGGGAGAACAGCGCTGGGCCAATGCGGTACACAGGGGGTTTAAAACGAGACCCGGTCCGAGTAAAAATAGCCTCCATTACAACTGCTGACCCGACACAATCCCTGTCAGCTAGCCTTGAGAAATAAAAGCACTTTTATTGCAACTGTGAGGTTTCTCAACAGCAGCGGACGTGCCACGTTACTCCACATCAGCACGTACCTAGTAATTTCTCAGACATGTTTACCGAAGACAAGTGGAACTTTGACTCCTAAATGTAGTGAATTTCTCGGTCTGAGGCTGAGGTGGCTGGCGATACCTTCCGGTGCCAGAAATGGCTTATAAGTCGAGAAAGCAGTGGAGTGCTAGAAATTGGTACAAAACTTGTGCAGGGGGCATTTAATCACCATCTGTCTGAATTTACTGTGGAAATTACTGGAAAGTAGACCTCTCTGTCTTATTTTTCCATTTCAGTCTTTTCAGGAACATGTCTGCCAAGGATGACAAAGAAAAAGAGACTTTGGTTCACATGACAACTGAGGTTTCCAGTGAAACCTTGATAACCCAGCCCTCAAGTCGCTTTGGGGCAGGCCGACCCGTTCTGGGTCTCAACGCTTGATGATGCGGTAAAGGTGGACATCCAGTCGGCAGATTATCTCCCCTGCTTCCTCAGAGTGTGTCAGGCACAAAAAGAATGGCAATCAGGTAAAAAAAAAAAAACACACCTTATGACTGTAGTCATAAGATCAGCATGTGGTGGATGGATAGCACAGTGGTTTACGTGAACACTCGCGATGCAGCAAATTTTACATTTCCGAAAATCTTTGTAAAGACGCATGATTCATTCAGTTAATTTAAATATCAATTTTGTCATTGGGAAGCGTGCTGTCTTTCTTTGAACTTGGAAACTGAATAATTGTCATTATTTTGATCACAACCAAGATTTCAATTCAGATTCAAGTTAGCTACAAGGATAAGAAATATATTGTAAACTCCTAATACAGCCAGCCGTAGCACTTATTTCATCTTTTTGTTGGTACCAAATTTCACCTTTAATGGTTATCAATGTATATATAACCATTTCATATACAGATCTACAAACATTACATAAAGACATGATCAAAACATCAAGTGTAGTCAAAAATTCATGGTTCACAATATTCTTGCATTTTAGGGAACACAGAAATAAACTGTTTTAGACATGCTGATCATGACTAGGCGATGCTTACTGTAGCTGGTGTTATCCACATGGCCATCAAATATCTTCATTCCAACGTAGCTGTGACAACTTCACACAAGCTTCTTAGGTCTTCTGGCCATATTTTAGGAGTGTCAGATTTTGAAAAGGCCCATAAATTTACTGTTGCGTCAAGGTGATTTGCATATGCATGAACGCAAACACGGAGTTAGGTGAAGTGCCTCTCTCTCCCGAAGGTGACGCATTTTTAGTAAATGCACTGAATGCGATACTACGCTCACTAGCGGCTTAACCTTGACTGTAAAAAACCTGGGCAAATACCAGCACACAGATGTACATCAAGAACAGTAATGTACCTATAAGCTGGACAAGAACTAAGAAAGGGCAACAGCTATCAGAGTTAACAGCCTACAGACCACAAGGTTATAAATCTCTAAAAATCACTTGATTTGGGATGGAACACAGACCTGGGTGGTTCATTTTTCACCCAGGTAAGTGCTGCACATCTAATCTCCCCTGTTACGGCATATGTCAAGCAGAACACATTAGGAGTGATTTTGTCAGCCTGAAATGTTAGACAGATGCTGGAAAGTCATGGTTCAATAAAACAGAAATGGCTGCCTTAATCCCAGCCCCTGTGACATTACCCACAATGCATCAGCAGGAAGTGCAAAGGAAGCATTGTGAAGAAGTCAGACACGGAGACACCACAGATACCGGTCATCCTTACCTTTCTCCTTCAAGCTCACAAAGGTCAGCAATATTGTACTTTATGCCAGCTTTGGCACATCCCAACTTGAGAATATTTTGCAGGTAAACCAACTCGAAAGGAAAGCTCTTTTGCTTGGGACAGCTCCTCAAAGCCTAAATGCAGCAGCAGTCTCACACTCGAAGCTGTCCGCATTCTCGATCACTGCGGGACAGGGACTCACCCATGAGCACAGCTGCTGTTGTGCAAATATCAATTACAGGTGAACACAATCACTCATAAAAGGCTGGTTCCACTTCAATTCTTACCTTTTGTGGGGAAGACAGAATAGAAGACTAAAGGGTATCAGACTGGATTAAACCTAGAATGAGAAAAGGTATCGCCTGAATAGACAAATAACAGCTTAAAGCCTATTATGTCCAAGGTCAAATCTGCATATTTTGCTGATATTAACTTACACAAGCTGAATCCCCACCCTTGAGGAGCTTTATTAAAAGGCCACAACTTGGTGTCAAACCTGCACACCACAGTGAGAGCAGGTGGGGGCGGAAACCTCATCGCAAGGGTTCAGAAATAAAGATGTGAGAATCCCTCGGTCCTCTGGTCGACTTCAAAGGAAAGTCAATAAGTTTCTCATCAGCAGAGGATTAATCGTCACAGCTTGCTTTTAAATGTCAGAACGTTTCAACCTGAGGGCCTCTGATGGCTAATTAAGGCTGCTTTTATTGAATTCTACCTATATGACATAAAAGATACAAAAAAAGGAGTAGCACCAAAAAAACCTGAAGGTGATCGTACAAGAAATTTATCAATTCTGTGCCTTACCTTTGTCATTCTCACCCCATGGTTAGGACTGTAGGCTATAGTCAAACATTGCTATCGACGCCCAAGTTACAGAAGGCACGTTTACTACATAACCAGGGTACATCAACTGGGCAGAGTCTACAACCATTTTCTGCCAAACCATTTATTAGTAAAAACTGACATTTCAATTTCCCTTCCACTACTGCATTTCATGTTCTTCAGATAAGTCAATTAAGACGGATTCAATATCTATAGTACAATGCAAAACTAGGACAATTAAGATTAAGTCATGTTTATGTTGAATAAGTGGGTTAGTTTACATATTTCAACACATCCCTCCATGTCACACCTGAATTTACAGTTACTATCTAACAAATCCTTGTACTTGTGGAGCTCAGCTATAGGAGAGCACCTTGTTTGGCTAATCAATACCTCATAAAGTAAATACTTAAGTGTGCTAGTGGTGAAGATTAAAAAAAAAAAAAAAAAAAAGAATAGCTGTGGTGTTTTCGGGGAGAGATTTGGGAGCTAAAGCTATGTTATTTGAGCCATCCAACCAGATATCACTACAGAAGAAATAATTTTCACTTCTTTTTGTAATACTGCTTGTCTACCTTCTAATGTTAAATTGTATTTTTTCCAAGCAAATATACACTTACTGCCTAGACAAATGGACAAACATTTTCTTGCACTGCCTCAGACTTTTGCACAGTACTGCATCTCTCACATTATGACAGAAAGAAAATCATTTCAAAAGCACCTGTGTTCCTGACTTTGATGTTCATCTAACTTTTTATTACTCTGGAAAATGCTTCGGATTGGTGGCCAAACAAAACATGGTGCATTTTAGGCTAGAAGCTGTCAGCAGTAAACAACAATATATTAACAGGGCACTGCTGAGGTTTTATAGTTGCAAAAATGTAGCATTGAGCCAAAAGTGGTACTAAATATATTCAAGAGGACAGTCAGCAGGCACGTGAGGTACTAGAGGAGTGACACAGCAGAGAAATGCTTATGCCTGAGGGTCAATCCGGGCTGCAACCAACATCTTAGCTGTTATGCCAACAAGGAATGAGTGCGTTCTTAAGCTGTAGTGCGAGCAGCACTGAGCAGCTCTTAAATTAGGAGTCGACCATCAATAACACAAATAGACTATGTCAGACCCCAAATTCCAAGAGTGGCACTGCCCTCCTCAGACAGAAACCTTGAAACAAATTCTGCAGCTGACAAGTCAACTATCAGGCAAACAACACCACTGAACAGCGTGTGTGCATGCTGACCTTCAGCTGGACACGGTCCCCTCGCTAATTTATTCAGCGCAACACTGACAGCCTGAGCTATATGAGCAAAACACTAAGTCTCCAACGAGCTGAGGCCTCCGTGGTAACACACACAACAGGCACAGTGAGCCAGGAGAAAGAGTAAAAACCAGAGACAATATAAATAAATGTATTTAACTTTTAACTGATGAAGAATTATAATGTTTACTGTGAAGCATCAATCAAAAGGAAAGAAAAACGTCAGATAATAAAGAACATCGCGGGGAAAGCTTAGTGTTAATGACTTTTCCCCTGGTCAACACTTCGAATACTGGAGAAGTGCCCTAAGGGCTCTCTGTTCACTTAAAAAGTACGGCCACTGTGTAGTGTTAACCAAGGTACTGCCCAATGTGATATTCATTCCAGGCGTCTCCTCCCGCACTTTGGCCAGTGCACTGTATAAGCAGGCTTTCCCCTGTGCCACTCTGATTTACAGTAAAAACAACACAAACATCTTTTCAGAACTGTGGACAGCGTCTCTGGCTTTGTCGAACAAGGAAGAGGAAAAATCTTCACGACCGTCAGAGAACATAAATGACAGTGTTAATTATACATTGGAGAGCTCCCATTGTCTCATTAAATTGAACTCTTAATGCAGTGGCTGCCGAATCGCTGTGTCACATAAAATGGAAAGAAAGCCGAAAGCAGGTCACTGACACTGAAAAGCCTGGAAAAATGTACGGAGACCCCTATGGCTAAAAGTTGGGAAATAAGCAGGGCACACGTATGCGTTCAACGACCCATCCTACAGCAAAATAAATACAGTATTCAGACTGGCAGAAGATACCAGTTTAATTTATTCATATAGTTAAAGTAACAAATCTGCCTCCTGGTTTGTATCAAACCTGCGGGCATGCATAATCCGAGGCCAAATTCCCAGCACACGTCACTTCAAATTCACATAAACATAATTTATATCACAGGAATAAAGAGCGGACTCTTAATAAGTTGATTTCCATAAATTATCGGTGGTTTTTAGATGGTCTCAAACTGAAACGAGAGAAAATGTATTCTCAGGGCAACCGCTCACTACTGTAGTGAATAATGTTTGGCAATATTTTGATAACATGAACGTTTAAGACAGCCGAGGCATTTATACAAGAATAAAATGTGCCCTTAATCACACGCTCGTGTTTTTCCACACAGGGCTGTCGCCACCAGTTGAGTTACTTTCTTCTAACATCTCACGGAAGAAGCTGTATGTTAAGTATTTGAGCGTTTGGTAAACAGACGAAAGTTAATCTAAAGTATTTATTTTCAAACAGGCCTAGCGGGTACAAATGATATCGTTTCAGCCTGAGAAAAGCTGATAAACCGAGGAGCATAAGGCACTTTGTCTGAACTACGGTAACTCAAGTTGTTTAGGGTGGAACAGAAAGAAAGACTCAAGAATTGAGCCCAAAATGGTGCGGGGATGTCCGCAAATCCCATCAGAAATGGATAACCTAACAACACTTGCTGTGGGCTGGATCTGATACACCATCTCTGATTTTTAGGCACTTTTTTTTTTTTTTTTTTTAAGAGGCTTGCCGGCATTCCCAAGGGAATATCGATCTGGGAAGGTTAAGAGATGGTTAGGTGACACATTAGTACACCATCATTTACGAGACAACACGAGAAACCAAGGTGCTGACACGTTTAAGAAATACTGCAAAATGCAACAGCAAACTTTACTAATAAGCTGACAAATGCATGCGTTCATCAGAAATACTGGGATATCCTTGCATCCAGCAGTGAACATAAATGGTACCTTTGCCAGTGATGAGAGCTACACAGATTGGCACGTACTCACACTAAGCATCACGTACTACCCACAAGTCTCAACAAGCCACACCACAACTCCACCCGTCTTCAAAAACAGGACCCGGGGGTGGGGGCAGGGAGGAAGACACATTTTCCTTACATCCTCATCTTCGCGGTTACCCCTGCGCTGATAGGGGAATCGGGGTCGATCTCCTTGCGAGGGGCCCGGGTTCGCTCTTGCGCTGCCCTCTTCGGCGCGGTTTCCGCCGAGCAGGTGGCTGGCCTCAGGTGGAGCGGGGTAAGATCTGTTGGTATTAATCTTCCCGCTAAATCTCTGGTAAAGCGAAGCCATGAGTTAATACCTCGAAAACGCCACCGCCTCTCGTCAATCGGCTACCAGCTTCTTTTTAGCGTCTTACGAGGAGTTCATGTCGTACGTTTCCTTCACTAACCGTACGAAGGAAATGAAAGAAATGCCGAAAATAAGCAACGGGTAAAGAAACTACGTCCCCCCCGTAGGACTGAATTCGATCGAGGTGTGAAAACCTGAAATCGTTTTGAAAATCTCATCCGCCGAGTTTGCTGATGAATGTGCCGGACGATGCACAAAAAAAGGGGGGAAGTCAAAATTAGTTCAGTTCTGCTAGACATTCAAAGCACGTTGCCTTTCCTCGGTTTGGGAGGAGGGTGTAAGAATCCGACCGTCAAGGCGATGCGGCGACAATTGACTTGAAAGGATCGACCGCGAGTTGCGCATGGAGTAGCGCTGCATATGAAGAAAGAGAAGAAGAACGGGTGACACGATGTAGCTACCAAGTCGAGCAGGACCCGGAACTGACGAGGAAGGACCTGAAACATCGGCGCTTTACTCCGACGACGACTCCTTCTGCATGCGTGAAGTGAGCACAGTGCGGATTATCCCCGCATCCCCGGCATTCGTACTCCTAATTCACGGTCTTTTCGTCCTACTCCGGCGCTGCAGATACAATGAGGCGCGATCGGACGCCGCCCTGCGGCCATCGTGTACACGACGTCCAAGTTTTAAAGTATGACAGTCAAATTCGGTGGCAAGCAAACAAAACAAAATGATCAAATCTCAAGTTTCAGTAAACCCTATGCTATACTCAAATAAAATACGAAGTATGCAACTGCACAAAAAAAGCCTATTTGGGGAAAAGTAACCTAATAACCTGTTAAAACAACCATTTTAACCCCTGAAGCGACTTAATACTAATAATAATTATTATTGCTCCTACCCCAAAACACCATCACATTATTTTTCTGCATCGCACGTTCCTCCACCCAGCTAGCAGCCTGTGATTTCACAGGATTTAAATCCCTCTTCTAAAGCCGGAGATATTTAATAAACCAATTTTTGGCCAGGTGATTCAATGGCAGGGGACAAGAGCGGTGTCTACCAGCGCCTTTTAGAGGTTTCTTAAGTATCAAACCCCCCCCCAGGTCACAGTGTTGGGTGTCACATTGGGAGAGTGGAAGGACTTGGAGGCAGGCATGGAGCAAACAAAGCAAGGCAAGAACTAGAAAACAAACAAGATCACACAGGATCAAACCAGGAAGAACACACAAGCAGGCCCACAGGCAATACATGGGAGCAACATTGATGACTGGAGTAAAGGAACACAGGCCTGGGAAGCACTTTTAAACAAGATTAACGAGGCGACAACGATTAACAGGCGTCTTGTTAGGGCCACACTGGGGGAAAACAGAAGGGGCAGGAAAGCAGGGCATGACATTGGGGATATGTCACTCGGAATTACAGCTTCAAAAATACAGCCAACATTTCAACCAAGACCATAAGCACACATCACAAATGCGCTTAGCCTACATTAAGGTGATATCGTTACAACAAAATATCATTGTCTAATTGCCAGTCAAAGAACACTGCAGCACTGCTGGTCTGTGCAGTCCAGATAAAGAATAATAATGGAAAATTAAGCCTGAGCTGGGAACAGTATAGCAGGAAGGCAAGTGATTATTTCACTTAGCAGCAGAGAGTAGTAGAGATACCAAGCAGGTTGGAAATTGAGCCTGGGCACTGTCATTGAGGACCAGAAGAGCAGCCGCCAAATGTGCAGGGTACACTGATTACCCAGGATTCCAGACGAGAGCTCTGCTGTGTCATGTCACCACGCAAAGTGCTTGGCAACAGAGGTCTCCACATCGAGATTCATTTACTGCGTATATGGTAATATTTTAAACACAGCATATGGGAGCTTTTCAGCATGTTAAGAGCAAGATGGCATTTGCAGTGTTGAAGGTTGACTTCATCTGGACAAGGGCTCTGGTGCACTTAAGGTGTGACAAAGGACAGTGTGGCCGTGCACTAACACCACTGCAAGGCCACAGACTGTTATTATGTGGGCATCATCCCTCGTGGCTGGCTTTGGTCTGTCAGTATGGTTCTGTGGAGTTGCATCTACTCTACAACAGTAAATCAAGTGAAATAATCACCACAAAAATGAGACCAGAATCAGGGGTAGTCCACAGCTGTCTCCAGTTGCCTTAATCACAGATTGTGTGTCAAGAACAAACCCCACCGGGTTGCCAACAAGCAGCAAAAAACTGTTAAAAATGCGACCTCTCCTGAAAGACGCAAGCAACGATTGAATCACGTCCTTTAAAAAAGAGGAAATGAGATGTGAGAAGAGCTTACAGAGCAGAGCGACTTATTTTAATAATTAATGTTCTGATATTTACCCCTGAGGAATATCATTCATGGGGGGCTTTTTTCAGCAGCGGTATGGCTTTCTATGCATTGGTCTTGACCGCATTTTAAATTAAACAGCCCTTTCACTTGCAGATTCATGTGACGCCTACTCGTTTGGCTCGTGTTGATACCGCAAACACCAGTTATTATGTGACTGTTCATGAAGCTAAAGGAAGCTGCAGGGTGTGTGGAACTGGAGATCCCGATCCGACGTCATTGCCGTGAGAGGCCGCATGTGTCCCACGGAAGGTCACACCCACAATACCAAACAGGCTAGGTACCTCTGACCAAAGGTACGACACAAGGTCTTGAGTCTGGGAACTGCAATATAGACGGCACATCTCAGTAAACAGCAGAAACACGCATTGTGATGTAAAGGGCATGGCCAAGCATGTGGAGACACCCTCCCCACCGTGCCTCTACAATAAAGACAGAGAAGAGAAGGGAGTTCATATCTAATGCATGCATGCTGCCTAACACCTGTGGGATCTGACAGCCTACACATTCCTTCAAGTCAAAAAAAGATGACAGCGTCTGAGACTGAAGCTGACTGTGGTGTCTAAATCTGCATAATCACACTTGCGCGCGCACACAAAATCAGCTTCACTGCCGTGTCAGAGCTCACTTGACCCGTGGTCCAGTGACTTCGGAAAACCTGACTTGTCCATTTGTTTGGCTTTTTTGTGGGACGAGGACATATAATAGTTTAAAGCCAACAGTAAATTTAATTACACTTGATCCACCCACTGACAAGGAGATAAGGCGTCTCGTGCACTGGCACCGCTAAACATCAATATCGAAGGAAGCCAAGCCCAAAGATTAAAGGCAGTCACGAGATCAAGGGCAGTCTGCCGATCTAGCTGGAGGCCTTCAGAGATGTTCTGGAGGAGCTCCTTAGCTGGAGTGCCTTTTCTTCGAGGTACAAAAGGCATAACAGGTGGTAAGTGCACTGCTGTTTCTAGACCATTTCAAACTGGGGACAGCTGTTCTGTTGGAGGGACACATGTGAAAAGGAAAAAAAATAAAACTTACAGTACTGTGCAAAAGTCTTAGGCAGTTAAAGAAAATGTTTAAGGCCAATTATCTGGGCAGTAATTGTGTTTTTGCTCAGACAAAAAAAAAAAAAAACATGATTTAACATTAGAATATATATGAATAAAGAATAATGGAAAAAGTAGTAAAAATAAATTTCTTCTTACCGATATCTGGTTGGATGGCTCGAACAACATAACTTTCGTTCTCAAACCTCTCCTTGAGATAACCTCAGCCATTCCATGTATTTCTTAATGTTCACCACCAGCTTAGTTAACTTGTACACTTAACTAGCTAATTCACATTATGAGGTCTTAATTAGCCTGACAAGGTGCACTCCTAGTTGATCTCTTTAAGTATATGACTATGTTGGATAATAACTGTATATTATGGGGTGAAATGAAGAGATGTTTATAAATATGTAAGCTGACACACTTTGACCAACCTGAAGTCATAGTTTTATACCAACATGAACATGATTTAAACATAATCGTCATTGCCTGCCTAAGACTTTTGCACAGTACTGTAGCTCCCACCAATCAAATTACAAGTTAACATGATGAATTCTCACCTTGGGGGCCAGTGGGGGGATCCAGCACCATTGACAGGGGTGGGGGGAGACACTGTTCACCCCCTAGAACTGCCCCTGGGTATGTGTAATCTTTCAAATGCACACCTTGAGTTAGCATCTGTCAAACCGTAGATTTCACCCCGGAAAATAAGTCACGTAGAAGTTTATACCCTGGGTTATACACTGATTTTTTATCATAATCTCAAGTACAGAGCCCTTACAACCAATAGTTCTCATTACTCTGCTGTTTTACATTTATCATTGTCATGGTAAATAGATATTCCTTATTCCTATTGCTATTAGTACAAAATTTGTATAAAATACAAAGTACCGGAACCACACAAAATAATTTGACAAATTTTTCCCAGAAACAGAAGCCCATTAAATGGAACTGCCTCAATATTCCCAGTGAAATATTCTCACAAAACAATTATCTGCTAATTTTACTTTCCTTGTGTGTTGAATACTTTTTAAATCATCCTGAGGGAAGGGAGCCAATTTGTCCGGGGAAATAAACCATAAACTTGATATGAATTTCTAGCAGATGCACACTGAAGACATATTATGAAGCTAATTACAACCTTGTAAGAGCCAGTGTCGCTTTCTCAGTGGTGGCAAGCAACACCACTGGGTTGGGGGGGGGGAGGGAGGATCGAGCCTCAGGGCCAAATCCATTGTTTGACACAACAGAGGTGCGTTTCTGCCATGGTTAACTAGTCCCCATCCAGGAAAGCTGTGCTAAGTGGGGGGTATTTTTGAAGATGAACAACCTCAATAACAATAGGGAAGGCTCAAATCTGTCATGCATTCTCAGACATGAAGAGAAATGAAGTATTTTGGTCCGTTTGATAATTCTGCAGCATCATCTGAGCAACATAATTAATCTGGTGCAGCGGTATTGATTGGAAGTTGCCACATTTCCATGCCAAAGACGAAGCTCCATTTTGCATAGGTGCAACAGGATGATGATGGATTTGGTGGGGAGTTTGTAATTAGCAGAGCATAGCAGGCTGCATTTCCTCAAGTACTGGTAAAGTCAGTACTTTTTGGCTCAGTCAGGTCAAATCAGTTAATGCAGCCAGCCTATGCTGCACATTTTTGTTATCAATTCTTGTTATCACTCCATATCAATATGGTAACTCAGCAGCCATGGAATTTGTTACACAAAAGTAATGCATGTTAGCATCAGCATTTATGTATTCCTGTAGAGTGGTTCAACAAGCACTTTCAGCTGAAGTCAGTTTTGGCAGGACTGCATTTTTAGCCTTCAGTGTTTTTTTTTTTTTTATTGCTTTTTCGATACTCATGTTCAGACCAGGAATCCGCTCAGGGAAGTAATGAATAGTACAGGTATGTAGCAGATAAGTGGAGTAGCACAATTCTTAAGTAATCACAGCTGCCCAAAGTTATACAGTGTAGTACAAGCCATTCCACACATTCAATCAACATGCAAACCAGTGGCCTACAATCATTCAAGAAAAATGATTCAACACTGGCATCTAGTGGATGGTAGAATGGAACTAATTTGCATGGATTTACTTACTGAAATAAATTGCTAGTTATTATGCATATATACAGTAGTTCTCAACATCAATGCAGATATCTATGTGGAAGGGGAATACAAAACTAAAGCGAAAATGAAGAGGACTCTGTCTAAGCCTATGAACACTAAGCTCCAATCTGTATGACCTGCATAATTCATCCTGTCACCCCATGTGGCAGGTTATCATTCATGACCCTGTGCACGGTAGGTAAATGGACCACCACCCCAGTCCTGAAAACCTTTGGTCAGGTACACAGCTCATTCCAGCCTCCATGTGCAACGGGGTGCTGTTGATAAAGACGGATATCAAGAACAGCTTTCATGATGGACAGCCTGACCCAGACCCTCAAGCTAAGTAGCAATTAGATCAGATATATTTTAATACGATTAATTGTTAATTAGCCCAGTTAGGCCACAGGAACAGGCTGCGATGAAAAGCAGAACAAGTATAATTTATAATAATGAAGGGAAAGAGCCGGAACAAAGATCATCATGAACAGATGCAGCCTTTTTTGTTTGAGATCCCTGTTGCACGTGCGCAGTGCTCTTTTGCGTCACCTGACACCGTTTTATGCTTCACTGCTGTTGTCCCTAACCCCTAATAGAGCTTCTCTGCTTGGTACATGCTGACGTAACACACATACATTTTAGAGCCAGGTCTTGGCAAAAAGGTATCTCCCGGAGGCTGGAAATCAGCGGCACATTAATCAGATTGCCAGGTACTGTGGGTTCCAAAATTTACCATACACAATGTTGCAATGCTGGGGACGTCAATGTGCCTAAATACATCTGAGAAAGGATATTAAATATCAGAGATACAGGCAAACAACTTGATTGCTGTTCACAAATAACACAGTATTTCTGCTTATATCCACTGTCGCACTGCTTTTATTTGTGGTCCTAAGCATGATATGACACGTCAGCTAGTTTGCAGCTAGATGACTTAGCTGGCATCACATCCAAATGTACAGGAGTTCAAAAGGTACGCCCTTTTCAGTCCTGAGCATGCAACCCTTTTTACGAGTCTGTATCCCTTTACCCTGCTCTATAAATCTACTAGTGTTAAAATGAGGAATACCCTCCTGGTAACCCTAATTGACCTTACTAAAATCCATTGGTTAACATGACGTAACATACATAGAGCAGATCGTTATCAATTCCACCCAGAACCTCTAGGTGTCACTGTAGAGGGAGAGGAACCCACTAATATAAGCTGTACAATGGACACATACTGTAGACCACCAGGCCACAGATGGCTAAGGAACCTCGATCCCTTCTCTAGGACTATTCATGCCAATCAAGTGATTGCCACATTTCAAGGGTTATCACAGGGGATATTACTTTATACCAGAGTATACAAAATGTAGATGCTGATCTAAAGCAAACTTCCTGAAGAGTGGCAAGTAAAGGAAGGGGACCAAGTCTACCAAGTAGCCGGAGGGGTGGGAGGCACCTCTCTTCTAAAGCCTCTACCTCTGAACATGCTGTAGCATGCTCACAGCACCATCACGGAGCCCGTCCTTCGTCTGCCGGTCTCAGATGCTCATCAGCTATGCGACCACTCTGCAGGAACACAGCCATCCCCACTGAACAGGAGAGTGTGAATTCATTAGCACCTCTAGGCGCCTTCCACCCCCCCCAGCTTGAAATTCCAGTTTCTCTGTGTACGTATACAAATACACACTTATCGGGGTGTCTGCCGTTTCTGGGTGAAGAAATCCAGAGAAAATATCTCCAGAACGTTATTGGATGCGTTGCCCTCCAAGACACTTTGGGCGCATTCTGTTGGCCATTTTGAGTTTTGCTCAAGAGGAGCCTCATTTGTGTCATTTATTTCTGGAAATAAGACTGAAGCCTCTCATTAAGTTGACCAGTGCTCATGAAAAAGGAGACCACGGAGTGCACAGTGCTGAAGCGTCCTCAACTAGGGGGTTCATGACATACAATTCAGAAACAACACAATACCAAACTGCCCACATACACCCCTATCCAGAGGGTGATTGTTATGCTCGTTACAGACCATTCAGAACTGGAGCCTTCACTGTGTGTGCCATGGTAATGCGACTGGGGGAAAACCCACTGCATGGAGTCACTGATGAGCATTTGAGTATGAGGCAGAAGGCACCAGAACCTGATGATGCTTGGCTATCTTAAAGCTTACATGTACTCTCCATGCCACCCGGTCTCCCCACTCTGTACCACAAATCCTTCAGCAGGGAACTCATTGTGATTACTCACCGGTGTCAGAAGTGAAGCAGCATTGATTTAAAAACTAAGGCAGACAGAAACGTATTTAAGACCAAATAAAAAATCTCCCTTTGCCTCCGATTGCAACTCTGAGAACAGCTGTGAGAACGCGCTCAGAATCAGCTCTCTGTCGTGAGGCAAGTAAGATCCAATCCTATTAGAAGTTGGCCAGATTAAGGAGTCTGGAAAATTGCGAAGGGAGTAAGTAAGAGAAGGAGGTGGGGACTTAGTTATGTTTCAGGTTCAAACAACAGGCCAAGAAAATCTGAGGCATCTCCATGCAAGTGATGGCTGCCTCACAGACCCTGTAAAGTGTAGACCCGAATCTCAGGTCCCAGTTAGCTGCTGCTAATCCCTGAAAATGACACTCTGGGGCCATTTTATTGGGCACCTGTACATAGTATCTATTTTCTCCAGAACCGATTCAAGGGTTGACAAATTGTGAGTTCGCAGATGCCTTTCTGCACACGACTGATCCATGGAGCTGTTATTTTTGCACTTGTGGCTTTCTTGTTAGCTTTAACGAGTCTGGCCATTTCCCTATGAACTCTCTCATTAACAAAGTGTTCTCGGTATCTGAACTGCCACTGACAGGATGTGTTCTGTTCATCACACCATTCTCAGAAAGGTCCAACCACGGCTAAAACCACCATACCCAGCACACAGAATCACATAAGGCTTAAAATAACTTACAGCAGATTATGAGTCCTGCTGAGTCTAATGCTTCACCACCTGATTACTGAACCGCTTGACCCTGTCAGTACAGCCACATGATCAGCTTGATTTCTGCTAACAAGTCGGTATACTTCACAAACAGCCACCGAGAGAAAATTAAAAGGAAACAGCCATCTAGCCCTGCCGTTAACACGGGGAACCATTTCAGGAGCGTCACTGATACTGGACAGTCAATGTTAAGCTGAGCACTTCCAGCAGTAGCCTCTGGAATGGCATAGGTATATGTGACGGTGAGCGAAACAGCCCTGAGATCTTGACTTTGCCCTCCCGACTCTGTACCTACCATGAGCGACACCGGCTGCAGCACTGACTCACAGCTCCTTCATTATTCGCACCTCCATATGTGCACTGATCTGGAGAGGAGCCCCCGTAGCAGTCCACCTCCATACCGGAGTAAAACAGTTTTAAAAAGTGTGGAAGTGTAGCAGAAGTCAAAGCATTCAGTGCAACACTCTACATCTCACAGCTACTGAGAAACTGTCTGAAGTCAGCCGCCCCTTCTGTTCTGACAGTGGAGACATGCATCACGGTTACTGCTAAAAGTGCTGATCAGCCTCTCTAATAAAAAGTTATTAAATTTACCCAGAGAACATACTTCATCTGTTAACATCCCTGGGGACTGCTGTTGTACCCATGTGCGATACAGCTAACCCAAAGCACACTGGAAAAAAATGCTAATAAACATAGAAAACATGACGGCTACAAAATTTCAGCCTAATTTTTAAGCGAACAGTCACGGGTGAAAAAGGCAGGGGACTTAAGGAATGTCGGGGGGGGGAGGGGGATATTTACAAGGTTCCCATTCCAAAAATGACTTTGATGTGCCACGCTGTACACACCAATGATTCCTCTAAAAGAAAAACATTACTTCCCCCAGGAAGGACCAACTTCACTGCCTGAGAGAAATGTTGCATAAGAAGCGAACAGATTAGAATCTGGACACACAAACGTTGACTGAGAGCATCCCAGTTCAAGAGATGAATCAGTCCCAGTTAGGCAAATGACTACAGGAGGTTTCAAATATTAAAAGCTGACTGAAGCTGAAGAACTTTTGATGTTAATACTCTTTGCTGGAAGAAGAGCCATTCAGATTAAAATCTCATTACTGTTGATATGGCCTCTTTTGCAACAGGCTGTCAAGGAGCACTTTAAACATTAAGGAGCAAGAAGACAGACACAATAACATTATAAGAAAAGGAACACAATTGTAATCCAGGGACCTTATTATGTACAGATGGTAAAGGAAGAGAAAGTCTGAGGAAAAAACTGAAACTTTTCTCATTAATTTGGGAGATGTATTTCCCACAGATGGTGGTTCGCACACACAATAGTCAGAAAAGCAGAAACACTCTGACACGGTGCCTGTGACCGACTTCATAATAGATTGTCGGAGGCAAAGCGAAAATACGATTCCCCAGGATGGATCCCGGGAGGTGCGGGCAGAGATTTACAGCAGCACGTGTCTCACGGAGAATCCCAGAGGGAAAAGAAAAGGAAAAGGAGCTGTGAAAGGGGGAGCTGACACCGCCCACTTCTCACCTCCCATGAAACCTGGAGAGAGACAGGGAGAGCCACTTGATTGTCATCCAACCTCAGGCTACAGGTTCTCAGAGAAGTCCAAAGAGTCTTCCCCCCACTGCTCTTCCATTTCATTGTTGTGTGAAAGAACAAAGGAGATATGAAAGTACTTCACAGGTCACGGCACACTACTGGCAGATGTTTCCCATCTTAAACAGAGCACGGGGTACAAAGCAACTTACAGTAAAATATTCTTTTGTTCTTTTTTCCGGAACACAAGGTAGCCTGTTCTAACACACTATGAACGATGAGGCAGGCATAACAAAAACCTACCATTTTGAAGGTGCCAAAGCCATTTATTGTCTGCTGGATGACGATCAGAATGGACATGGCAACGGCGGTCGGGATCAAATGGAGAGAAGTTCGGGTTGACCACGGGAGACGTCCCACCCTGAACGACTCTGATACACCTGAGCAGGGTCCCTTGCGGCAACAGCACCCATTGGCATGAAATGCATCCAAAAAACAGGTCTGGGGGAAGGCTTTATACCATCTATCCATGAAAGCCCCACCCCATCCAAATAAATAAATAAACAATTACACTAGGATAGTGCATGTGTGGAGGGGCCAGTACTCATTCCTGCCCGGCTGACAATAGATCGATCCAATCGGACACCGCCATTCCGTTGGTGACAAAGGTAGGCCCGCATTTCCTCGGTGCATCCGCCGGGCTGTAAATTACACCTGCCCCATGGGACAGCAGCTCCCCGCCATGGAATTAGATGGCCGATTATTTATGTTGCCTTCGCATCTGTGTATCTTATCCTGGGCAAGAATCCGAAAGACCGATTTACACCACAACTGGAACCGGTGTACCTAAGCTAAATGCAAAAAGCTCTGCTGGGGAGCTCAAACCAGCAGAGAAGAAAGTAATCGCTTTTAAAAGGCAGGATTTCCTCACATAAATAGCAAGGCCATGACAATATCCAAAACCAGCATTATCAGGTTCTCCATAGCAGTAGTTTAAATTGGAATCCCAGCTATCTTGGAGCTCTGTTAACACTCGGTGAAAAGGAGCAACAAACCCATCCATGTGCTAGCAATGACTTCCTGCCTGACAGACAAGATCCTGCAGAAACACATATCACATGCTAAGGGGCGTGTGGCACAGACAGGCAAATTTGGAGAACCACACACAGGAGGGGCTGACAGCTGGAGCTTCTTTGTGCCTGTTGGCCTGGTTCACTTTTTCTCCTTCAGCACTCTGAATATGTACAGTACTGTGCAGAAGTCTTGAGCCACCCCTTGTTTCTTCATATTTTGCTTCCAAAGAGCCAGACTTGTATTTTTTAATGTAGTCTTGAGAAATGGTTCTTCAGGCTTCCTGAAGGACTTTCAAAGTTTTTGGCTCCCATTTTCAGTCCAGTCTCTGTACCTGACCAGTTTCAGAAGAATGTTTTTTGTTTAAGCCACACAGTGACCTACGTGTGAATCATTCAAGCATAACAAAGCCACCTAGCTTAAGGCATGAACCAGTGAAGAAACAGGTGCAGATGATTACAGATGATCAGATGAGGTTGCAATAAATCACTGTACCTATTGTCCCATTTTCCTAGCAAAATATAAAGAAATGAGGGGTGACTCAAGACTTTTGCACAGTACTGTATAACAAAGGAACAAGGCTTCACTGACAGGCTGCCAAGGACCAGGGCATCCTGCTGAATGCCCACCTGACAGTCAAGGTGGAACATCCATAATGGCAGCAGCTGCCGGTCAACTACTGAATACCCGACAACCACCTCCTCATGCATCCAGTACAGCCTCCAGGATTTCTTCAAGGATTACACTCTGCATGCCTGGTCCACTGAATCACTTCCCCTGTCTTTACCTGAAGCCATTCCGGCACACAGAAAAACATGATGGGATCCTATCAACGAGACTACAACTTAATCTATCAACATAAGCATCTGAAATCTTACTGGAACTCCGGCAGCTTCTCTTAAAGGGGGCTGATAGTTCCTATAAGTAGGGAGCTTTACACAGGTCCTAAACGTAAATTGGTTTACACAATCCCGGCGTGCCACAGCACTCCCCCGATATGCATACAGCCGGGTTCAGCATGAGCTGACCTGGCTTTCGAGATAAACTTTTTTTTCCCGCCGAAGCATCACATCTCTCGACTCACGACCCTCTGGATCCCTCTTCCAAAAAGAGAGACCTACACAGCTGAGGGCTCCTGCCTCTAACATCCACAGCAGCTCCTGGCTGCAATAACTCTCAGGTTTTGGATTAATGATGACTAAGCCACCCCATCTCTGAAGAGATGCATCAGAAAAGGTAACATGAAGGATTGAGTACTGTCTCATACTTTATGTACAGAGTATTATTTCCTGCCTTTCAGTCTGCTTTGCATTTTCCAAGCATTAGCTTACAAAAACAGTTCATAAAGCCTGAGATAATGTTTAATGTTTTCCCATTATCTGTGCCTGTATTATTTATTCAGAAATTCAGATAATTAAAGCTTTAATTGGCAGCATCATTTATATTTTTCTAGTCACATTGTCATTTTATGATGAGATAAAACAGAAGCTGGTGTGGTGCAAGCTTCAGTAACATGAAAACAGAACTGTAGAGAATTGCTTTAATTAACTAGAGGTACCACTGTTTAATTTTATCAGGCCCGTGAATGTTATACCACATTCATGCCCTGCATCCTGCTCAGTGCTGTCTAAATATGGTAAAGAAATATGTTACATACCCAGAATTAGTGATGGGACAAATGAGGCTTCGGAACTTATGGTGGGTGGTAGCATCCCACACCAACCAATCAATGCTGCCACTAAATAATTTTTCAAAACCTCAGGTGGGTGGCAGTATCCTGACCCAACCAATCAATGCTACCACTAAATGATTCTTCAAAACCCCTGGTGGGTGGGAATGTCCTAAACCACCAGTCAATGCTGGTGGTATGCAGTTCAGGTTACCCACAATCACCATGGGTTTTGAAGCCTCATTTGTCCCATCACTACCCAGAATGTTAAAGTGCAACATGCCTCATGATCTACCTAGAGTTGGACTTCTGAAGCCTGACTGTTATTGATTGCTACATTATAAGCTACATCCCCAAAGCCATCTTCTGAAATATGGAAGACATACTAAATAAGATCCACAAGAAATCGGAAACATAAAAAAATTAAAAAACAGGCTTTTTTGTAACTGTGGACCTAGCCTGATAACTGAAAATGCAGTTTAAAGCAGTTTAAATGACTCTTTTACTACAAAGAACATGATGATCAATTAAAAGAGCAGCACTGCGGCTAACGTCAGCACCACAGACGGCACCCAGATTGGTGGTTGGCACTTCAGTGCCGCTGACAGAATTCAAATATTAGAAATAGACATTTCAGAACCATGGATAGTCCCAGACCTTAATCTTAGGAATCGCAGACAGCTCTCAGCTTCTCTGAATGAGATTCAGTACCATGGACAGTGGAATTAGCATTTGCAATGGCGATTTCAGCACCACTGACAGCACCTAGACTCACCAAATAGGATCAGGACCATGGACAGTATCTTGCATAAGTCAACATACCACATACAGCACATCTTAAAGTAAATTCTGTGCTAAGTGGGGATTGTTCTCTCTGGATTACAGGGGCTACAGTACCACTCGCAGCAGTGCTCACCAAACAAATGCTCGTGACTATACTCGTAGATAACTACAGTACACACAGTACACAAATTTTGGTTACTAACATTCAAGCAGGCAGGATCCCTAGTGATAACAGATTATGATTATAAAACAGGATTCATTCTTGGTGTTGATTATACAAACTAATTCACTGATCTGAATACTGATATAGCAGAGGGAGCTGAGCAATTGGCTGAAAAGCATAGGCAATACCAGAAAGTGGTGAAGACGTTTCAATCTGATGAATCTTTGGAAAAGGCAGAATCAGGCAGGTTAAGCGTTTTTGCATACATGGAATTCAATTTTTAAGAGGGATGGTTAATACATTTGAGATATAAAATAAAAAAATGTGCAATCCCATACAGAGAATATAAGCTCAGACTACAAAAGGGTGTTCCAGTTCATACAGAAAAGACCAAATTATGCAGAAGTGAGCCAGGCTTCCCATCATTCATGGAGTACCACTGAGGCAGCAAGCACTGGTTGTACAATTCCTCACGTGAGAACCATTGTAAGAAAATCATTAAATTCATTTGAGAAACTCTATCAAGCCCTCAGTGGTTCTGCTGATGGTCCATGCTGTCATAAGGAGGATGATATCACTGAGGGGTACTCAGGCCTTTCTCCATTGACTTCTAAAATTGAAGTCTTCGAAAAATTGAGAGAGAAGCACGGCTTTGTCTCACTCCAAAAGGGAACATGTTCTGTGAGTCTAACGGAAAAGAGCACAAGGAATCACTCATAATCAGAGAAGTCAAGATATTTACGGAGAAAGAGAGTCTGTGGACATCCCAGCAGAAGAACGGCTGGTGGACATATTCCCCAGACCTGCAGAAGATGTCAGAAAATATTAGAAACAGAGGCATTCTTTCACCCACAAATATATATCTGTCCTTCTTGTCAAACTGGCAATTTCAGGAACCAACTCAGACAGAACAAGTTGTTGCATTTCCCTCTAACCCTGTACTTCTGCCTGTTACCAAAGAGCCATCTATAAGTTTACGATACCCCCTGACAAGGACATGGAGATAATTGATTTGAAGTGACGTTTGCAACAAAACCAGATCAGGCTGACTTTTGAGGAACTTGCAGGTTCAAGGTGAACACCTACTTTAGATTTACATAACTGTCAGAGGTAGCATTTTTACAGATAAAGAGAAGCATAAGTGCCACTCTTTCCAAATGGATCTGAGGGACTACATTAGACTGGCATCAGATCAAGTGAGACCCACTGTACAAAGCACGAACCAAGAGTACCCAACCCCGGTCTATACTTGATGTTCACTGCTTTCAGGCTTCTACTACCAGATACTAATAGATGTGTGTAATACTTGCCATTTCACTTAAAGGAACTTGGCTTGTATAGAGACCTGGAATGTGCTTACAAACTGGAAGAACTCTGTTTAGAAGTACAGACAGAATGCAACCTTGCTTGGGCACAATTCAGGCCAACTGACGGCTACTTGCTTAACTTGTTCAGAGAGCAGCCCGGCTACCTGGGGGGACTTCAAGAGGACGTGGAGCAGCCCAGCTAATGGGGGGAACGTCACATGCCCCCTCACCTCAGACATACTGACAGAGCCTGAGTTGTGCATTCCTTAGCCTGAGAGCTCCTGCAGGGACTGACCTAGCATGACCTTCTGTGCTTGCCACATTCCTTAGCCATTTTTCTGTCCTCTCTCATGACATCTATTATAAAGTTTGTGTTGCTTTGTCTGGGCAGGTAGCCGCCATTTTGCCATATTACTTACCATCTGCAGGTTTCCATCATGTTCCCTCGGGAAATGCCTCATTAATGCCGGTACTGAGAATACACTGAGCTGGACCCTTACATACACATGCATTTTAAAGTCACACATCCAGATTGGTCCATTACCGTGGAAACAGTATAATGAGGAATTATGCAGGATTCCCAGGACATATAGCAGCTTTTTGGACAAGTCATTTTTGTTTCATCCAGTCCTGCTGTTCACATCACATGGGAGTGTGACGATTCAGATGTTTTGTGCTCATAACATGAGGGGGACTCAAATGAGCTTGGATGGCTTCCAGAGTAAAGGATCATTTCCATCCAAACATGTGCAACCAAATGACAGAAGTTAACAAAGGCCTTGCAAAACGGTTGCTGGTTGAAATGTCACCACACTCTAAGCACCGACAGAATCCCAGAGACATCTGGTTTCCGAAACAGTTTGGGCTTACCACTATTCAAATAAACCTGGCAAAACAAAACATTTCAGCTGAGACATTTTGCATGACTCATTTTCTTTATGTTTTTCAAACCATTAGCTGGTACAAACCATCATCGCGTGCAAACTTCATGTAGGGTAGGAGGTAGCACTGTCCAACTAATAACATGGAACACCGTAGATGCTTTACTGTAAAAACAGACAATCATCATATAGAAATAAACCGGAAAAGCACATCAAACAATGTGCTACAGTCTGGCAGCCAGCTACTGGCATCTAGCTCAAGGTAGAAAACACACCCTAGAAGGAGAGACGGATTTTGACGTAATACATGGACCCTGCAAGGCTGCTTTCCAATGGCATTGTCGTCCTCGCAGCAAAACTGAAGCGGTCGCAGTCAAGGACATTTCAAAACGGTCTGGATGAGCAGTGGATTATGGTGACTAATCTACTGCTGGACTGCTACAATGTCCAGGCTGACAACCCAGCCAATGAAAGGATGACAACCGTCTTGACTGCCAACTTCCACTTAAACAGTGTCATCTCAGGCCTCAGCAACATGTTGAATAGTATCAGGTTTCCAAGCTGTAACATTAAACACACAAACATATAAAAAAGTCTAAGCTTACCCATGTTTCTTTATTAAAATATTTCGGAAAAAAGAATGACTAAATGCCTAAATCACACTAGCAACATGCACAATGTCAACAACTTTGTTTCTGAAGCCACTGTCATGGGACCGGGAAGCACACAATGCAGGGGCGAGGTGCAGTGTAACGAGAAAACCACCCCTTGGGGTGGCAAGCCTTTATTATGGCATCATCAAACAAAAACACAAGCGGGATGGCCAGCACAGGAGTTCTCTCTCTAATAAAACTGCTAATAAACTCAGCACGGACAAGACACATCAGCTCTGGCAGCTCTTCCGCCTCCTCTGACTCACACCCGGCAGAACAAGACTGCAGCCAGTGGTCCTAGACTGAGGGCTCATCCCCATTGGAGGCTGACAGGGCAAAAACAGAAGGGCTAAGGTTAGCATTAAACTAAGCCAGTGGACTTGCACCCTTTCCACGATTACTCTCTCTCTCCTCCGTGCTGCTTTGGTTCTAACATGCAGCCGGCCCCAGCCAGCAGCGCAGGACCCTCGGATGGCATCCGCATTCCTCCTGGGGAATCCCTCATGCAGCAATTTTGACACAGAGGCTGTCTGACTGCGTGGGACTGATCCCAAATTGTGGGTCAGGCACCACTTCGGGGCAGAGCCCCCGGCCACAACACGTTTGGCATGGTGGGCCAGAAGCGAACAAAAAAGGTGCAGGTAAAATCATCAATGGCCCTTTGTTGATCACAGAAAGTCCTCTCGTTTATTTTCACATTAACTAGTGAATCAGTGAGATTGACACACAGAGACTCCTTGGCGTAAGAGGTGGCATCTTCCAGCCCACTTGGAGAGCCCAAGCATGAAATCCAGAAGAAGCTGCTCTCTAATCATGGGGAGATGTTTCTCAATAACTCCAAATTTGATTAGGCTCGCTGTAATCCGGAAGCGAACCGGAGTCTTACGTGAACCTGTGGCAGTGGGGAGAGATGCTACTCCACCTCCGCTGAACCACCACAGTCATCACACAACACACAGGTCTTCACACTTTTTTTAAGTATTAATCACATGGACAGGTACAGACTCATTCACACATTTGATCCCTACAAATGCAGAGGTAAGCAGACCAGCTTTACTCCTATAGACTTGTTTTGGTGCTGCTACACAAATACCAGTCAGTTCACAATGCACGGGGGGGGCCTGGAAGATGGGAGGTCTCACTCATCCCTCCTTCACTATGATGGGTATAAATTTGCCCACCCCCAAAGCATCTGTCTAGTTCTCATTTCCCAGTTCCTGCCCACCCTATTCCCCCTGAGAAGAGACAGATTTCCCAAAATGAAGACCCTGTTCCATGCCTTACCCATGTCTTTGTACCTAAAGGCCAAAAGCTCAACACAAATTTCACAAATGCTCGCTGTATGGCTCATTTGAGTTTGCAATATTTCACATACCATATCCCCAATTTTGTTTACTTCCCTCAGCATCTTTCAAATTGGATTCAGTGCTTGTCCCTGCAGGTAAACTTCATTGGATTTAAGAGCATCAATGAGTGAAAGGTAATGAACATTGCATGAAAAGCAAATGGGGGTCTGGCAATTGCAGTTTGTCCCAACAGAACTGAACCGCATGTGCACTTTAGGCCATGTAGGTCTGGTTCTCATGGTTACATTAATTATGATGTCATAGGTCACATGGCCTTGTTTCCATTGCTTGTAAAATAAACAAAAGGTGCCCACACAGGCATTATCTGTTTATGCTTTCCCAACTGAAGAAGGTTATGTTCTGTTTTGAAGCTCATCCCCCCAGGTAAACAGAATAACAGTTAAAATGACACAAAAAAACTGCAATAGTAAACACCAAAACGAAGGTAGCCAAGAACATCACAACTCGCCAGAATGACAGTTTACATTTGTCCAACTGGCATCCACCCATTTTTTTCAATCAATACACAAGGATTGACACAATAGGCCAGGAGGGGGCGCTTCTGATGCCATTCCACAGCAGTGAGGTACGTTCCAAATATAATGCTGTCCTCCAGTATTCCAGATATGGCAGATGATGGGATGTCTGTCAAGCTCCACATGGATGACAGCACAGCTAGGTCTTCTCAAGAGGGAGCTCGGCAGAGCAGGACTCTTGGTGAATCCCTCTGTCGGCCACACAGAAATGGTGGGTGCTGTGATAAACCAGGCTTTTATACTGGGTTGAAAGGAGCTTGACTCTACAGGAAAACAACAAGTCACCCCTGGTAAAAACAGGTCCATTAATGGAATCAAAGAGCAGTAAAATCCCCTATATGTACCTGCCAGTGATCCAGGGCACCTCTATATGCATTATGTGCATTTTAAAGAGCAGTTCACTTGAGAAAAGCCAAACATTGCCTGAATACAAGTCCTGCAAGTTGTGCAGTTTCTAACTAGCTGATATTCAGAAAGTTTCAGAATACCTTTTTTACCCAGTCATCTCTGGCTGCCAAAAATAAACAAAACACGATTAAACCCCCGAACCCTGCGAATAAATTCTGTCGTTACATTGTGCTTCCACAACGGCTTTTTAGCACCTAAACTTTCTCTCTGTACACCTTTCAGAACACCTTAAATGGACTTTCCATTAGCCCGTTCTGTTGTAATGTCAGAGGTGGATCCATTAAAAAGGACCGATTATGAAGTCCACTAACTTACGCAGATGCCTATGTCTGATCGTTCACATCCTTGCGTAAAAATGCACGACTCATACAGACCGAGGTCATTCCAGTTTGCAGCTGGTCTGTTGTACTAATGCACAAGCCACACTATGGTACCATTTGGAGACTAATGCCTTTAGTATGTCAAAGAAATAGCCAAAGCCATTTGCAGAGGCATCAATGAACAGAAATGGACATGCAGAATAACACAGTGTCTAGGGGATGCTCAGAATAACAGAGGGACAGAGTAACAGAAATGCAGTGTAACAGGGAGTAAAAGACTCACACACAAAGTAACACAGAGGAGATGCAGGGTAACAGAGTAACACAGAGGAGATGCAGAGTAACACAGAGAAGATACAGAGTAACAGAACACAGAGGAGATGCAGAGCAGAGTAATACAACACAGAGGAACTTGGAGTAACCAAGAGATCCCAATAACTTCGATGTTGACTAAAATAAAAACCTTAAAGCTTCTTCATTTCCTGCTTGAAAAAACATCAGATAAATGAGCTCTACCAATATAAACCCAGGGCAGCTCCAGGAGAACGACTATAAGCAGGATGGGGGGGGACGCTCCTGTGTTTCTGTGGTAAGGGAGTCAGAGTTATTAAAGCAGCGGTATGCAACGCTGACTCACCTCCCAGGAGGCGTCTCGGGCTCTCTGCGATGCTTCTCATCAGCATACCAATTTCTGCAAACTAAACCCAGTGCCCCACACCCAGCAAACGGCCATGTGGAAACACCACGGTAACCCAACCTCTCTGGAGCCAGGAGTTTGACCTGTTCGAGCTGTGCCATTCAACATGGGTTCAGACCACAAAACGCACACTAGCCGCAGCGATGCCACAAACGAACATTCAGGATTCTTGTGGTCAACAGATTTCTGGCAGCACGGAGAAACAAATTACTCAACTGATCATTGTCACAGATGATACAACGAATACAATGTATAATGAATATAAATGAATGCACAAACATATACAGTGCATCATTTTGTCCATTATAGGTCCTAAAATGTGTTATTAGAAAAAACGCAGACGAGTAAAACCTAAAGGTCAGGAAATGCTATACAACAACAAATGAAGAGATAAAGCACAAAGACCTAATAATGGTTTGGTCATAACATATATCACCACGGAAACTGGAACCGGGGCAACAGGCATGCAATTCTCCCCCGAGAATATTCGAGATGAATGAAGCAGTTTGTGAGATAAACCTCAGGGTCTCCCAACAGATCTGTAACAACAGCAAACCTTTACAAATGGGAAAAATGTATTTTCCTCTGAGGTGCTGCAGTACAGACACTGTGATAGTGACGGTCTGATGGCACCACGGACAGCCTGCATTTCTGCCCCTAAGGATGGTCGTACAGCAACTGCCTCCACTTACATGTGACACAGATACAAGCGACGCAGCCACCACTGTCTGCATGCTTAAAGGGTTAAAAGTGAAAGCACGTCTCAGGGTGTAGGGCGCAGGGCTGAGCAGATGGCACTGAACTTATGAAAAATTTTCAGCAATAATTTTAATAAGTCAATTTTGGAGGGTTTCTTTGGAATTCGGAGTGTCATCTTAGACAAGGTTGACGTTGTGAGATATGTTTGAAAACAAATACAGCATCGTTTAATTATTCAAGCTTGTTAACTCTGACATTTCCCATCGTTTTCAAAGGTACGAGAGGGGAATTTTCCAGTATTTCCACTTAAATCTGTTTACTGGAGAACCCAGCAGTCTGAGACACGTTCTTTGGTCCAACGACTGACAACGGGCAGACGTCCATTGGATGGCTACAGTGTGGGTCTTGCGCCAGCTTCTGGAAACACATCACCACACGCCACTTGATATTAGGAGCGGCAGGGACATACAATTGGCTGGACAGGCTTAATGAAGCATGTCAGGCCATGCGAGACGCATCACTGCAGCCAACCTGAGGACCACCAGCTCGTCTGATGCCAAATGGATGGCTGACATAGAGACACCAGGTTGCACTCTCTTAGTGCGCGGATGTGGTCAGTTATGGGCAGGCAGAGTAGACAAATCAAAGTAGAAAACTGGGACCCTGAGTAAAGCAATTAACACCAATTAATGCCCTATTAACTCTAGATAAAGGCAACTAAATGTGACTGATGGCAGGTCAATGATGAAAGTATAGAAGGCTAGTTTCTTGTTTTCCATCCCAGGAGCAAACTGGGGAGTGTATTAAACCCCGCCCACACGTGGGTCAGTCATGCTCATGCGCAAACAAAACCTTTTGACGTTTCACTAACCAGACAGACGGCCTTTAGGTAATCCCAAAGTCAGCACTACAAACGCACAGCCACAGCCCGAAAATCAGCCCTTTTCACGACCAGGAATTCAAATGGAAAGTTTCAGCAGCTTCCCCTATGTGTGGTCGGTGCTGTAATACACTGCCCTTTCCAACACGTGTCCCAAAGTGCTTAACGAAGACTTAACAGCATGTTAGATTTTGTGATTAATATGCACTGCCACACATAGTTTAATAACATGATTGTCTCATTCCTTATAAGGCAGAGAAGTCAGCAGTTATAACGTGATTCGAAAAACGGAAACACATTGGGCGGGATTATGGCAACCTGCCAATCACAGGCTGTCTAAGCAGCATCAGTTTTTTTGGTCCTGTTTGGAACAGAGGCAGTGGTTGGCTGCACAGTAATCATACCCACTCTGGATACTGAGGTCTCATTGGCCTCCTACCGCCAGCCCTGAGCACAGAAGCTGAACTGACATACGTCCTGCGTGGTTAGCGGCTAATTAACGGGCAAGCAACGACACATGGGGCCCAGGCAGAGAGCACCTGCTGCACCAGCGCCATCCCGGGCCAGAAACGGGCTGAGAGAACAGCGGGGAACCGTTAAGCCCGCATCAGAGGGCTGCAGGCACCAGGTGGGGAGGGGATGAGCTGAAGCCCAGCAGGGCACACCCCCCCATCGCACAGGCACGGGAAAGGCAGCCAGGCTTAATGACAAAACACAGAGGCGGTCGATGCTCATCCATGTGGAGCATTTTCCTCCTCTGACGGCTCTCTCACACTGTAACACGTTCAGTAAGATTTAGGACCAAGGCTGGAGCTCAGGAGACGTTTATCCATGATACGGAATACACAATAGAAAAGATGGGAGTGACAGATGTTCCCTCCGCCAGCCGTTTTGGGGAGATGGTCAACGATCAGCAAATGCATGACTGTCTATTATACGACAATCCACCGAACCTCATTTTCACACAAGTTCCAGAACAATCTACTGGGTCAAGGGAGGACAGCAAACTCCTCAATTTAGCCTGACTGATGTTTCTTCCCCAGAGGATTTTAAAAATGCTATTTTCCTCTTGGGAGTGGGGGGGGGGGTTCTCCGGATGCTGTCCTCATCTTGGTAGTGTGTCCGTGCCAGAGTTTTTCCGGAGGTTGCTTTAGGACACCAAAGCCCCTGCCTTGGGCAGGAGTCAGGGGGCTGTAAGGTTCACAGGCATCACCTTTCTAAAGGGCTTCCAGAACCCTAAAGGGGCTGAACAGGCCTGTGAAGCACCCTTGAGTCGGTAGTAAAAAGGCCAGCCTTGACAGTTACACAAAGCAGAGCCAGTACTAACATGGTTACCCGGCACGCTCTGTTCCTCCGTGCCCTTACATCACCCTGACCACCGCTCCTCTGACACAGCCACATGCCACTGGGTGGCTCGCTGGGGACAGGGAAGACCCCTTTGACCACTGGTAGACACCCATCATTTGGGGGCCCAGGTACTGCTCACAGCCAGTCTAGCTGACATATCGCTCCTATTAATGTGATTCTGTTTTTGTGTCTTCCTGAAGCGGAGCGACCACACGGAGGAAATCTAATTATTGGTTTAGGATGCAGCAATCCTTCACTGTCTGCACAAATGCTTTCCGTCTTCCGGGCTCACTTGGAGAGAAGTGCCTTAAGGTAGTAGTCAAGCCCAACTTTTCCTCCATCAGTGATTCCACCTTAAGAAAACACTTTCCAGAATCTGAATGACACTAATTGCAATTATGCAGCATGAGAGAAAAAAAAAAAAAACCACATCAGGACCCTAATCTTGTCTGTATTTCAAAAAAATCCATTCCTGATCACAGCGTTTTGACAGAGCTGGCTGGCTGAATTGTAACCAAATTAAACTTCAAACCCCAGACGAGGTTCCCTGCATTGCATTTCACTGCGGGAACAAATGTGGCCAGGACCCCCCAGACCACAATAATGCAGTCAATTCACCCATCCGTTTGCACAGAAGACACCAGTAAACAAAGGGACCTGGACAACTTGCAGATGAGGCTGAGTTTCTGAAAGCCAAGTGTGGAGTAAGTTGTCCCACATGGCACTGAAACCAGCAATGTTTTTTAGGAAAGGATGCTATTTAACTGCTATTTTCACCAGCCCAAGGATGTGCTGCTGGGAACATCAGTCTCTTATCACTTCCCAATTCCAGGGCCTCTTGAGGACTGGGCTATGAAACTCAGAGAAAAGCTGAAGATGGAATACTCTAGCAAGGAAGCAGAGCGAACTGGGAGGCAGAACAGCGTTTAGAAATTCAGAGGCCTCCAAGTAGATTTTCACATGTGCCTGTTTGGCGGGGGGGGGGGGGGGGGGGGGTTTTTTGTGGAAAAAATTTTTTTGTTGGGGGAGAAGCCCCCCCTTTTGCTTTTGTTTTTTTTGGGGGGGGGGGGGGTTTTTATTATTTTG
>JAACJT020022729.1:7287-23209 GCA_009936485.2 Gymnarchus niloticus | reverse complement strand
GTTGGAGGAGGGAGGGGAGAGAGGGGGGGGGGGGGGGGGGGGGGGGGGGGGGGGGGGGGGGGGCGGGGGTTGCTGGAACAGCGATGATGCCAACCTCTCCATCCTAGATCCTTGGAGAATACTAACTACGGACTCGAGAAATGCCTGCAGCGGCTGGAGACAGGATTGTAAATTGAGTTTGGATGGATGCTATAATTTAGCATTGATGTTTTGATTATGTTCCATGCCGTTCCAATCTCCGGCTGTTGATTTTGATTTATCGTTTGCTTAACAAATCTAATTTCTCGGGGAACTCATGTGCTAGACATGTAAATAGCTTTCAGTGCCTTAGAATCCCTTCCATTTCACCTGCCCACCATTCTGGTGCATTATCACGTTCCTCTAGCCATCACTTCCCAGACCATGGAGACATGCACTACAATGAGCAAGTTCTGCTAAAAGAATGTGTGGATTTCAGATAATTCTCTCTTTAAAAGCAAAATGTTGCTCGATATCACCTTTAAACGCTAAGCGCACTGTATGAATTGGTGCTTACACATCCTGTGATGCCCATTTGTTTACACAGGGAGACAGATGTGGCCGTGAAAGGTGGGCTTCCAAGCATGACTCAAGGGCTGGAGGGATTTCACGTGGGGGGAGTGGCCTCTTTTAGTACAGGGAAGGGGGGGGGGGGGCGGGTCCACTGGGACCCAAGCATCCTACTCAGTCCAGATGTCCCTGGGACAACCAGTTTTCTCAGAGCCAGAGAGCTCTTCATATCCCTGTATAATCTGCTGGAGTTAACTGTCACATATCTGAGTTTGGCGATGGGGAAGTGTAATAATTACATGACATGCCTTCTTCCGGGAACGCAACATGATGGATCAGGGTGCACGTGCATTTCTGCAGAGCCACAGGAGCGGCCTATAAATAAGAACGGCTGCCATCGATCGCTCTTACAGATGTTGCCTTCACGGACACGGGATATATGGATAAATCACAATTCCCAAAGAAAGCAACGAATGACCAAGGAAGGGAAACCCAAATGAGTAAAGAATATGAATGTTACAGAAACATGTTGTGTCGAGATCATACTTTCTCTAATTTATGCAGCGTGGTTTTGTTTCCCCCTAAGTTCCAAAGTTTGAATTCCATTTTGAAGTTTCTTCATGGCCCATGGCGCTGAGAACCTAATTAATTCAGGAGGGCTGAACCTTATAATAATGTTTTCTGTACCTTTTCGGTCCGACTGCGTCGCTTCTGGCTACGTAAGTCCCATTTAAATATCCGTTGGAGCTTTCAGCTCAGGCAAACAGACAAAAAAAAAAAAAATCAGAGCCTGAAAACAAACATCCAAAATACCAGAGCGAGAATTCCATCATATCGCTAAAATGCACACATCTCTATATTTTTTTTCAGGTCCCAGGAGGCATAAAGGTGAAATAAACGAGGGTTCGACGTCGCCTACACGCGTTTTCAACAGGAGCCGGCTCACACAGCCTGTTTTCAACAAATTCATACTGATGCATAATTAATAAATGCACATCACGACTCCTACCACCTGCAGTATTTCACATGTAACAGAAAGCATGGCATATATATGTTGGCCTCATTGAGATATTTAGAAACCAATTGATGCGGAGCGCCGAGAAACATCTGGCAAACCGTAATTATGTGTTTGCTTACGATTTGAGCTGCTAAAAAGGCGAGAAAATGCCAAAATATTAGATCACTGTTGTGAGAGACTCTCCATTTATCTAGTACAGTAAAACAGAGCTAATGTCAACAGCATTGCCGCGATTCTCGAGTCACGCTGGAGAGACGCTGGTAAATGACCCAGCTGCAGAAAATGGTGAGCGGTGAATGTAGGCCCAATTGGCTCAGCAAGGGTCCGAGACCTGGGACCGGTCCACAGACCCCACAGTGAACGTGCAAGCACTGCAAAGTATCTTGGGACTCGAACGTCTTCGCTTGCTCTACAGTGAGCCCTTCATCAGGGCATATGTAAGGTAAGGAGACAGATTGACTTTATGGGCCCCCGCCGTGATGGAGATTTGTCTGGCCAGGTTAAGTGAAAATGAAAGCTCTTGTCATATCGGCGGCACATGTTCAAAGTGGGCTCCGCCGATCCCAGATTCACAGCACCAACTCGAGAACCATTTTCCGAAAATGAGCCTTCGGATTGAAAGGAGGGGAAATTGCAGAAATCACTTCTGCAAGAAATTGGTGGCCGCCACTAAATCAGGAGGGCCTTGCTGGTCCTAAAAGCATTCCTTTTGTAGTCGAACAATAAGTGAATTTTCGGCGCTTCGAAAAGAAGGGAGAATATTAAGTGAAAGTCAGTCTTCAAATTGGTGTGTCGAGGAAAGAGGAAAAATTGTATGGTAAAATCTGCTTGAGATTTCATATATTTTGTCATCCATTCATCTGTTTACACCGTAGCATTCAGACAGATTGCGTCGCCCTCAAAGTGCCCCTACAATGAGTTGTCTGTCTAATACCTTCAAACCCCCCCGACTCTAAGCCCCTGACAGGCAGACTGTAGACGCACTCTGCCCGTCCCCTGGAGAGCACCTTGCAACTTCCTGCATACTAATGTACAGCACGAATCAGAGAGCGGCATCGACAGAGAGATCTCTGGATGGGAAGCCTTCTTGCGAGACACTTTTTTGATGGCACTCCAGAAAGATGTGGAGGATGCAGCCGGGAAAAGAGAAAGGGGATAATTCATAAGGACGAAAAAAATGACACCAAACAGACCTAAACTAAAAACAGATGACTTAGCTGGAATCTACAGCAACTTGGTTCAGCTTGCAGTCCAATCACACATAACCTACAGATGACATGAATTGTAAATTCTAAATAAAACTAAGCAATTTTTCTAAAACACATTAAAACCTGCATTGCAGTCATAACAGTGTGCTAACTGTAGCCTCCGAAAGGGCAAGACAATGTCTTTCGAACATTCTCCTCCCAACTAGTTTCATCACTGTTTGGTATCATCAACTGCCAGAATATTATTAGTAAGCTATTAGGGTTTTATTAAAATCCATAGGCGTGCCGGTGGCTCCTGCCTTTCGATGGATCTTCCAGTAAAATTGCTGATGGTGGCTTTTCCGCTGTGGATGATAAATCCCAGCTCAGAAGCATGGCGACATTAGCAGGAATGCTAACTCTGAGATAACGAAAGGCCCAAAGCATGTACTAATAACTGCTCAACAAGCCACAGTTAATATCCAGAAACAATCCAGCAATTATAAAATTCATAAGAGAGCAATGTGAAGCACGATAATAACAGAGGGACGTGGGGAGCTTCTACGGTTTGCACTCGTCAGGACGTATATGAAATGTCCGCCAGCCATCTGGTAAATCCCTCGCCATGTTGCTAAGCAGTTGGCCTGTCTGCTGCTGAAATGTGAGACTTTGAAGGAAAATGAGATGACGAAGGCGACTGCCAGTTGTACGTTTGCCAGTGGTAATGGTATGTCTTTGTTCATCTGTCACTCTAGCATCACTTTTCTCATCTCCCCCTCTCACAATCTCATTCTTATCACTCTCGCTCTTTGTTTTAGTGGCTTCGTTGCCCAAAGCATTCTTCAGCCTTGCAGTCTAACCGTGTGCACACCTTGATGTACCGCTCCGCAGATACAATGAAAGAGCCTCCCCAAAAATTTGCTCGCGTTATTCAACCCCATGCCCTCAACTACCGAGTTTCCAGCATTACAAGCCTTTAACCACGATGGTCACGTGCACCCACAATTCCACAGTAGAACCTATGCTCTACTCCTGCCGTCTGTCTACCCTCCCTCCCTTCAACTGATAATCTGTCAGGTGTTTTTCCACTCTGGGCCCGAACGGCCTAAACACCATAAGCTCAGACATCGAACGGCTTCAGCTACGTTCGAAAATAATAACAACCTAGAAATATGCTAAATGGTTTCACCAGCAAATGTATCAGCAATCTCCAGACAGCTGGTACGGCGGTGGAAAATCTGTGTTACTTTGCATAACTGATAAAGAGCTTTAGTTTGTGCGATATGGCCCCCTAAAATTTCTGCTGCAGTTGTTTTGTGAACCGTCACTCAGTAATTGCTGCAATTTGTACGTGTACATTTATTAAAATCGGCATGCATTTCACAAGCTGTGGCGTTGGGAGTTTTCGAAATACAGAGGCATGTCCGCAGTAACTGTCTCCGGTTCATTTTAGGCAGACGTGAAGATAAAGTTTGCCTTAAAACAAAATGTTTTAATTAACAACAAATCTGTGCGCTTTGCCAAATATTATGTCACTTCATACGGCAGGGTTTGGCAAAGAGAGTAAAGAAAAGAATTTACCATAGACAAGTGGAAACGTAAACACTTTTACTTACCAGCAAAACAAAACACCGTACATTTTATGGCTATTATGTGTACAGACGTGTAAATACAATTATTGACGTAAACGGTTGCCAATAATTAAAGACAGGCAGATACATGTAAAGATAATGCCATTGTCAACATTATTTAATTTAGATAATCCTATATAAGCCGGATGAAATTGTGAAAACTAAGATATTACTCAGAAATTTGGACTACATTTAAGAAACACACTAACAGCCTTTTGGTCATAGTGATTCTGACAGATGAATGTGAAATATTTGCAACACGGTAAAGTATACCATGTTTCTGTGTGCGTATTACCATTTTAAGTGATAGGCAGGCTTGGACAGTGTTAACTTTCAGGTTTTACTCTGTGTCCAGAAAACAGCATCTGATCCAGAATATACCATTTTCTAAGAGAAGTGTTGCATAAACATGCAGTAGCATGTAACAGCAACTCCGACTCCAGCTGCCTGTGGGCACTCGCCTGTGTAACATGTCATTCCAAAACCAAGGGTGTGAATCGGAAGTTGGTCCTCCCGTTGATGTGATAATAGCTACTAATAGAAAACCTTGCCATGAGAGTAGATGTTAGAACTTTGTTGGTGGGATTTGCTGCCATTCAGCCATTATAGCATTCGTGAAGTTGGGTGTTGATGTTGGGCGCTCAGATCCCTTTCTCTTTGTGCGGCCGACCACTTCAGCTGAGCTCTTGTTGGTTCTAGATGTTTCCACTTCACAGTCACTTCACTGGCAGTTGACGTGGGCAGAAATTTGACAACCTGACTTATTAGAAAGCTGGAGTCCTATGATGGTAGCCACATTGAAGAGTCACTAACCTCTTCTATACGACCCATTCTGCAGACAATGTTTGCTACCGGAGGTTGCATGGCTGTGTGTTTAATTAGCTAATCCCAGTGATAATTAATTTAGCCTTTTTTGTGCATCTACCTCAAAAAGTATCTATGGATGAAAACGAACTCACTTTGAACTGAGAACTAGCTAAACATAAATTCTGGTGACAATATAAACAGAGATTTTTGTTTATAAAAGCTAAGACGATCACCTTAACCCGAGCAGAAGAATCCATGTCAGTAATACAGCACAACAGTACATGAAAAACACACAAAAAACAAGTAAATAATTAGGCAAGAGTTGTTTGCACTAACGAACCGAACAGTAAAATACGAGTCGTTACTACAGGCATAGCTGTAAAAAGCAAACGGGGAATATTTGGCATTAACTAGCTTTATGTCAAAGCACAAGAGTGACCTTTCGAAAAGGTCAAAATATTCACGAAACAACTGAAATCCATAAGTGTGAAAGTTATGGCTGGAAAGCGCAGGAATCACTGCCATGAAAAGTCAAGACACGCACGTACAGCCCCCCAACACACGCGTGAGAACCGGAGGAGCTTCCCCGAAACAAACGCTCGTCTTCCTGCTATGCTTGTTTTAAAACCTGCTGCCAGCAGAGCTGACATACGGCGTAAATGCCCAACGCTGACCGAAAGTCCAAGCACCCCATTTAATTTGTGGCAGGGCGCTATGCCATGAGCGCTTAACTGCCCCACCGTTCACGCGGGACTGCCCACCACTGCTGAATGGCGCTGTGTCCGGGACAATTTTGGCATCCGCCCTCATTTTTTATAATGCAAAATGTGCCCTAAACACATGTAAGTACATATCGTTTCATCGTATACTGCTACTCATAATTACTCACATATTCATAATGCAGCTGAATGCACCAAAGGAACAATATTCTGATATGTGCCACTTTAGGCTAAATGGTATCGATATATTTGAGACTGAGGCCTAATAGCTGGGTTTTAATTGAATTTGTTTCTACCGACACTGAAATGAAATTAGAAATTAATTAACGGGTAGGAGAGTTCATGTTACATTATTAGAGATCACACCCTGCCTCTTGTAGGTTAGCAGTTAGTCTAGCAAGCAGAGTTAACTTGTGTGACCAGACTAACGAAAAAAATCAGCACAGTGTACAATGAATTATAAAATTTTATGTCTAAAGAGCTAAAATTGTTACTTCACAGGGTTGTTGTTTTTACACTTGAAAAAGGCTGTAATAGAAGCAGAAAAAAAGTACTCTAAACTGTGCAGAGGCAGGAAAATAAACCACTTTATTGCAGTACCAGCCCTCCAGTTTGTTCTGGCATTGCATTGCTACCCTCTTATAGTTTGATTTCCAAACATTCCCAGTCAGATGTGGTTTATTCCCACATTTGATATCAAAGCATTAAAACTGCGTAGGCACTCTATCACTGCATTCCGCCAAAGTTACGTATTTATTGATGCGGAAACATAAAGGCAACATTATATGTTTCAGCCACGGGTTTTAATTTTGTGTTCTAGGGTTACGTAGACCGTGCTCCATCCACACATCCATCTTCCTTGAGAACTTTTCTAGTGCAGGGTCCTTTTGAGCATGGAGCCTCTCCTAGGATCCAGTGGGCACAAGGCCGGGAACACCATGGATGGAATGGACTCTTTCAAACGTTTCCCAATGTTCCCAGTTTCTTTCTTACTTATTCAACATCTACGAGAACTGTGGTTTAGTTTAGCTGGTGTCCTGGTACTCTCATGAATTGGGTCCAAGTATAAATAATATCACTCTCAAACATATCAGATAGAAACAAAAATTAATGACAGCTTCCAAGTAGCAGTGTTAGGAAGCAGTTTTGCTGGTTAATTTTCTGCTACTTCCATTACGGATATTATGAATAGATTAATGGATAAAACTGATGTTAGAATGCCTTGGGAAATCAAATGCAACAATAAACCTGAAACGGTCTCTCATTCGTTTACTGGCTGTCATCCTGCATAATGTCTGTTCAGAGCCACTGTAAGCCCACTTAACCTCCTTTCACCAACAAAGGAAATTGCGTACTCTCTCTTGGACTGCCATCATACACATTTCATACGAGACCCAGGTAGCGATGCCAACTCGAAGATCCAGGCCATCCGGAACGGGCGGCAACTTTGGGTTTTTCACGCATGTGATTCTGCGTGTCGCTGTGTCCGCCAATTGAGTGCCATGACGTTAGAGTGAAGCCGTTGGGACTGAAGCAAAAGATATGCACATGCGTCATTATCACTGAACCGACTTAAAATCATTCACTGTGTCATATAAAATCATTCACTGCAAGTGGAGATGATGTACCACATTTGATGTACCACATTTGATGTCATTGAGATGGGAACTCCTGAAGACAGAATGAAAACCCAGGACTTGTAGCTCTTAAAATGGAGGTTATTTCCAATTCATCAGTCTTTCTACAGGGAGAAAAGAAAAGGAAACCATGACCTTATACTATTTATAACACAGTTAAAGTATTAATAAGCGAAGAAGGGACCAATTCAAATGAGCAACATTTCACACAAATGTACTCTTCTCCAGTTCCCATCCACTGATGAACTTAGCTTAATTAATTATCAAGTGCCGTGTTCTGATCTTACGATTGGGGTGCGTGACACTCCGTGACACTGGGGACCCGCCAGTGGAGTTCACTTATCCATTTGTTAATTGGATTGCAGCTACTTTGCATTGCTTGGCACGACCATGCCTCACTGCCCCTGTGGAACGGGGCTGAAATGGAGGGCCACCTTACAGACACGCTACTGACATGATCAATGCCACTTCTGAGTCATTTGCCAACTCTTGCGTACAATGGGCACCAACCCCGGATCGAATCATAAGTTCAATTTGGTTTTTAAAGAGATTAATGCCAAATCTGTGTGAGTAGACATTAAATATAATTGGCCTCTCATGCCAAACAATACAAGTGCAGTTAAGCTAGGGATATCAGCTTTTGAGCTGGGAATGTCAGCTTTTAAAATCTTTCAGGGAAAATATCTGCATCGTCTGGACAGTTCCCTCCCTTCTGCTTGAGAACAATTGCATCACTGCATTAGGTCTGAAGGTACGTGACTGTTTTGTGCCCCTTTGTATTTCATGGCGACCAGAGGGCGTGAGACGACGATAAACAAATTCTCCACACGAGATCCATGAGCCTCCTGCCTTTGGTGGTGGGAGTGATTTGGGGTGGTGTGGTAAATCAAACAAAGTGCTCCTCTCTGGAGGAAATGCCTTCAAATTCAAGTAAACAACACTGGCACATTTTTGGTTTTTGTGCAAACTGGAGGGAGGTACTTGAGGCAGGAAGGTGGGGAACCGTCAGCTTAGCTCTGGTTAAGCCTGGGCACGGTGAAATGTCACACTCACTCGCGGTTCTGTCTCTGCTGTCCGGAAACGAAACTGGGGCTTAGTTCAACTGTCATCGCCGGCAGGCAGTAAAAGAGGCCCTCTTGTTTCACTCAGGCAATGCGACGATGAGCCTTTTCTTCAAAGGACCGCTGCTGTCTGCGATGTGACCGTGAGCCCGTCTGCCTTCCATATCCGACCGGGCTGGCATTAATTCGGAGTGCCTTTTAGGGCGGGGCACGAGATGGACAGATCGGTCGCAACTCAAAGCTGGGCACGCTCGCATGCCGACTGACCAGTTCACCCTATTGGCTGTAGAGTACGCAAGGAAAGCAACGAACCGGAATAATCTCGGAACAAATTAATGATGCATAAAATGGCAGGGTCACAATGAACCGGAAGCCTGCCTGTCACCACCAAGCAGGGGACACCCTGAACAAGAGGAGTGAGCTCATGTTAAACGTATTTTTCAGTACTTTCTCCAAAAGTTACAGCATGCAAATAAAAATAATTGAATATATGCAGCAACTAATTTGCCACAAGCTGTGTACTACACTGTGCTCTGCTGACTAAACCTTTTCTGCTGGGAGCTTGTTGCTCCCGTTTTTGTTAAAACGCTAAAACACCCTGGAAGCTGTATCTAATGACGTCGGAGTGAAGCCGCACTCGGTTATGCAACACTTCTCTTTTATTGCGTTTCATGCTTTTGACTTAAAATCTATGCATGGTGCAGCATTATTAACCATTTCCGATGCATTTTAACTGACATTAACTTCCGAGGTTATTTAATCGCTTTAAGCGCTCTGCCAAGATTTGCCAGCTCCGATGTAAAATCAGGCGAGGATCTGCTGCATCGCGGTAGATGCCACTGGTGCCGAAAGTCCTTAACGTTTTCATCCTTCGGTTCCATCCTTGCTGCTTGCCGACCGAAGCTGAAGCCCATCTCTGCGGTACTGAGCACACACGTTAGATGTCTTCAGCTGCACAACAGACGTGGGCTCTGTCTCCTTCTGTGTTCCTGTGAGATAGGGTTGGCACATTTCCCAGGAAGCAGTTATCCAAACACTAACCATGAAAAGGACGAAATTACAATCACTTGCTCCTACCTCTTCGTAACAGAAACAGGAGTGCAGACATTGCAACTGAGAGGATACTGGGTGACCCGCTCTAATAGTGACACTTTTCTGTCCTTCACACCAAAGGTGCTTATAGGAAATCAGCATGTGACACACAAGGACAGCCGAAACGTCACACTGTTCGACGATGAAGAGCCAGCGGAATGATGCGTTGCCCATCCTTGGCATGTCTCTCACGGCACCCAAAGCGGCGGGCTCTCCCGAGGATGCTGGGCCACATGTCGCTCCAAGTAGGCAGTACTGCGGGAGGAGCCACCTTGACACAAACTCCTCTGGCTGCCCAGTTATCATTTTTAAATCTACAGGAATATGGTGCATGGCGACGGTTTCCAGGGACCCCAAGGGCCAGCCTGACTGCTTTAGGCAAACAAACACAAACAGATACATCTGTATTGAGTTGCATATAAGCAGGGCTATAGATCACAGATAATATATTCCAACATCCTCCCCACTCCTGCTGGCTGAGACTCAGGAAAAATGCTCCGCCTATTCTGACCAGCCTCTAAAACAAAGCCTCCAGGGTTACACCCCTTGCCCCTCCCTCAAATCTTCAAATTAAGATTCATGGCAAAGCACTGTGGCTGCGACAAAAACACCTTCTTGATTTACTGTAACCTTCTAGAAAATTACAATTTAAAAGCAAGATGAATTCTGTATCTTGCCCTTCTTGTTGGCCCCCGGAGCGGTAATTAGGTGGCCGTTTATATTCCTGAGGGGATGCCGTTCACAAAAGTGTGAATCCAGGCTATTTCGGGGAAGTGAGCAGCACTCAACAGTATCTGGTCAGTGAAATTCCTTTTTATCAATCAGTCAACCTTGCTGCTGCGACAGACCCTCATTCCAACACTGTGTGCACATTGGCAACATCTTGACTGACCGACCTCTGGGCCTCTTGGTTATTAAAATTGCCTACATTCCTCCCACATGCCACTTTATAGTAACAGCTGTGTAATAAGTTTATGTACCGTACTAAAAAATCCACAAAATTCACTCTATTCAATATTCTGTACTGTCGATAAATGACCTTCACGCTCTTGCTTTGTTTTTTAAAAACAAGTTTTTTTTTTGTTGTTGTTGTTGTTGTTTTTATAACGTGAATGCCTGCCAAATGAAGACGACGACGTGGTGAATTAAAATATTTCAAGACCTCACAAACGTCTTATTTGTTCTAGGCTTTAGCTGACCCACGCTTTCGCGCTTTCCGTTATCCGTAACGGTTTCACCTCACCGCTCATTTGCATAAGAGTTCCACGCAACACGACAGAAGTACGGATGGGTATATCCACTCGACATAGTTTAGGGGATCGTTAAGAAAACAGACGACTTCGCCCTTTGAAAACGACGAGCCGTTTTCGTAAGCGACCTTTAGGCGTGCCCTCAAAACCCAAAACAAATGGCACCAGCAGTCAAGAGGGGATATTTCAATTCAAATTATGATTTATAGCAGACATTGAATGGAATCTAATTTCTTCATGCAATATCTCAAACCAGCATGAGGCATGGAACACGGGAGACAGCAAGAGACTGAAAAGTTCGGATCATTCTTCACACGTTCCCCGTGACGAACGTGTTCGTAACAGTTACAGACCGTGCCACTTGGGAGAGATAAGGGCACACGTACGTGTGGCATGGTACTGCGTGGCAAGATCATACCATGAATCCTGAATTTAAAAGGGCGATTTGTAATGGTAAATAGGCTGAACCTCCTATAGGGCTGGACAAAGTGACACACGACCTTTTCTCTATCGATGTAGTTGTACAGTCACCAATTACCATGTACAGGGGGGTTAAGTGCGTCACCCCTGTAAATCACAGGGCAGCGTGGGACTTCCGGCATTTCATTTAGAACACTGATTACTTAAATTAGGCTTAGGTGTTCTTGCAAAGGAGGGAAAAATATTAAAAATGACTTGCAGGAATAAACTCTAGGCACAAGTATTTGAGCACTGATTAAATGCAAGAAAGTTACTATGCTAGGCTGTTTTTATTATTAATAACAACAGTCCAGATGTAGCACGGTTAGGTATTCGAATTTGATGGTGGACACTGCATTTGCTCAGCTGTAGAGGCCAGCTCTACACTACGTTAAGGTCAAAAGCCGCCCCCTGTCCCCTCCCCTGCAACTCTGGCAAAAGACTTTCACTGTGGTCTCCAGAACACACGTGACAGTAAAACTTGACCTGACAAAGGGTCACAGGGGTCAGTAAATACTGGATATTCAATCACTTACACCAAACTGTAGATTTCAGCCTGCAATAGAGGAGATGACTGACAAAGTCCGGCAAGCTATGACAATGGTGCTGTTTAATCCCGCCCCCCCTGCTCTGTGTGACGCATCCCGAAGCGAGTTCACCTCAGCTGTCCGTGCAAACTACTCTTTCCTCGGCCTGGCTATGATGGGCTGTGACTGACAGCCATTGGATAGAATGGATGTGCCTTACAGGTTCTACTATCGAGAAGCTGGTGAATTGACTGATAACTGAAATATATATTATTGCTGGCATTTGGCACTCAGAAGCGTAAAGAGGACTGCACCATCCAATAAGGGCACCTATATTATACCCAGACAGCTGCCAGCAGTACCCGGATGCATTCCCATTTTCCATATTATTTGATGGAGACACTAACTTCACAACGTCCAAGCAGGGTATCCAGGCTGCAATTTGCACTTGTCAGATGGGCCAGTCTTGATATCATTCTAAACTACATCACAGACTAAAATACCCAGTACACTTATGATATTCAGAGTCCAAAACGGAAGAAGTACTCCTTCAGAGATAGCGATGGTGTTATTCCATTGGTTTATTGTCTCCCAAAAGGCAAATGCAAGAATATTCAGCCCTTAAACAACGATAGAAAAAAAAAAAAAGCAGTAGTTTCCATAACAGACATTTCCAAAATGACATTTGCATGCTTTTAAAGCTCTCTCCTCACTCTCTGTATGGCATTTCCTACTTGTCTAGCGGTTCAGTCGCAGAAATTACATTCAATTATGTTTCCAGGACGCAATTATCACAGAGCCACGATCAAATAATTTACCTTTTGCAGAAATTGCTCATATTTAGAATGCCCTTTGGGTCGTTCGACCGTAAAAAGGATGTTCAACTACTTTTTTCGTTTTTTTTGCTTTTGATTCAAACAGGTCCTGGTGCAAGACATAGAAAATATTATTAATGGTGTAATCGTTCATGAGAAAACATTTATTTTTTTCAGGTTCGAATCGCAACCTATTAAACGTTTCGTAGCGAAGCGTATTCAATGGTTAGGAAATACTCAGTGGCCTACCCAAGGAAAGATTCATTAATAACTGCCACGAGTGCCTTTTCTTACGAAAACAGTGTTATAGGCTGTTTTCTCGACGGCATCATATACTGTTTGCTATCACAAAAAAAAAAAAAAGGTTAATCAAAAACAAGTCATATGTAGATCGTTAAAAAGATGTCAAAACAACCCCGCAGACACCTGTAAAGCGCCTGGATGACGCTATCTCTCTTAGCCAGCTGTACGGTTTTATGAATCCGGCAATAAGCCCGGCACCGTACGCTCACTAAATCAGAGACATATACTTCCTTTGAACTGCGAAGCCTCTTCATTTCACAGCCCCTACGAAGTTCCTACTGACATTCCAGAAATACACATGCATTTATGGGCCGTGATAAAAGTGAAACACGGCGTATTACGCGTACTTGGGCCCACAGCGGTCTACCGATTGTATGCGGCACATGTTACGCGGTTTACCGCCCTCAACTACGGTCTTAACGACCCCGTTTGCCCGCACTTCATACTTTATAGAATGTTTCTCAGCGACCGTTTCGCCTTCTTCAATATTTTAATGCACGACCAGTATGAAACCACTGCATTACGAATTAGACGCTCCCAGAAAACAGGGAACGTTCCCACGACGTCCAATAACATTCTCATTACGTTCTTAACGTTCCTGCGACATACCTGCAACGTTCCGTTTGCTGGGCTGTTATAACACTACACAACATTTATATGGTTGTATATATTTTTTTTTTAAATTATACAAGATGCAACTGGAAACGCTTGGCCATACGTATGGCATACAAATGTTTTCGACAGCATGCTAAAGCAGCTTCATGTTGCTAGAGTCTCGAATTAATGAATATTTTATCACACGTGGGGGGGCGGTAATTAAGGGGGAGGAACAATACGAAGATTAAACTGCTGTTATGATTATTTAACTTCTGTAATGAGAGGGTGTGTCTAGCATCTTTTTTGGCCTTCACCCTTTAAGGAACTTTGATTTGACGTCAAGGACAGAAACTGTTACATGCTCATAACGAGAGGCTTCTTTCTTTTATACTGCACGGTGACTGACAGCGGCAGACGTATTTCACAATGTGCTCTCTGACAGCCATTCATCTGTGGGAGAAGTAGCCAGGCACGAGGCTTTTAAAAAGGGGAGCGTTTCCTCCAAATGTTCAGGACCGGCCACGGGACGTATCAGGCAGAGGTGGACGTCTGCCTCCTCGTCCTAGAGTCAGGGTGACCAACGTCAGCCAATCGGGAACAAATTCCTATACAAATATTTGGAGCAAAGAAGAAGGAACCAAAAAAAAAAAAGCTCAGGATTAAGCAGCACTGGCAGAATTATACATTCATCTGCTAGCAAGCATTAACAGATGTCAACGACGCTGAAGCTTCTCTGACACTACATAATTAACTACAACAATGGTCTCTGGCAAATGGTAGCGGAAATCATTTGTCTGTCAAGGCAATGAAATAAATCACTGCCCGTGTCAATCTAATTCTTGTTGTAATCAATAATACCTTCCCTTTCGTGATTTTGACTCAATTTTTTCTATTTTCTTCAGCCCTAATAAGGTTTGATGGACTGTCAGACATCTTATCTATGACTTCTGTATGTGTTATCTCTTATCAGCTGCCAGAGTGCATTGGTTTCTGGGGTCCTTTCAAAGCCCCCAACCGTTTTCAAATAAGGTTCTTAATAACCTCTGAAGCCACAAAATACATAACTGTACTACTGGATGTCCCTGTTTGACTGAGATAAATCATCAGTGTTCTCTCAATGCTGGAACAGGATTAAGGTTATGCCGTAATACAAGCTGAATACAAGTTAAAATATTGAAATGAGGGGCCTTGTAAGAACATCACTCAGAGTAAACGCAAAAGTTAAATGTTGGTTTAAAGTGCACACAGAATAATATTTGTAAACATTCAAACACATTAAAATTACACCCTGAGCCATGCAACACTGTAAACTGTACGAGGCTGCCCCTGTCAATGACAGATTTAACTAAAGGTGAAAGGTGAAATTTACACTAAAAACCAAAAGTTGTACCGAACTGTGGATAAGTCTGTAGTTTGTTCACTACAAGGGGAGAAAGGGTTACGCTCACATTAATAAGTGTTTAACCTCCTGCAATGTTTGGGGTCATTGTGACCCCATTCAGACTTTGACATGTCGAAAAACAAATGTATCCTTATTATTTTAGCTTGGCTATTATTGACCTATGATAACACGATGAGTTAACTGTCTAAACAGAAAACGAACAATCTACATACTGTTTATGCATTGGTATTGTTTGGTGTAAAATTGACCCCAAGCTCAATTAACTCAAACATGAAACACGCTTTAGTTTTTGTGTGTATTGATTGATCCTGCTGGAACAAAGCCATATCATTTCATATTTCCAGATATGAAAAGACAGGACAGACAGGTAAAAAGGTTTGCATGCACAATGCTCTCTTGCCTTTTCTGAGGCACTTCTGCGTTATTCCTTGTGGCTCAGTGGGTGGCACTGTTACCTCATAGCTTCAGGGTTGGAGGTTCGAATCCTGCTCTGTCTGTGTGGAGTTACATTCTCCCTGTGTTCTTCAGGTATTACAGATTTTGCCCACAGTCCAATGACGTGTGCCTAGGATAATGGGCTTCTCTAAACTGCCCTTTGGGAGCATGCCCGGAGATGGGCTGTCTTCCCGTCCAGGTTAGAAGGTGGATTCATGTTCAGTGGCTGGCTGCCTTTTGTGGAGGCTGCTCTTCCAGGCAGCATATACTAAACAAGCCAGCAAAGTACGGAATAAAATTTTATGGACGACTTGTGGAGGAGCACCTGAAAAAACCACAGCATGTAAGCAGCAATGAAATGAGCCAAGAACTATGCGGTACTGAAACGACTAAAGGACTAACTGATGTTGAAATGACCAAAGGACATAGCAGTACTGAAATGACTAAAGGACTA
>JAACJT020022728.1:0-31708 GCA_009936485.2 Gymnarchus niloticus | reverse complement strand
ATGTGTGTGTATATATATATATATATATATATATATAAAATGGGAACTTATGCGTCACAAAAGGGTGCCACTGCTCAATAATGTTATTTCTTTATATATTTATATTCAGTGATAATTACCAAAGCCAATAAATTCATCAAATTTGAATATTTAAAACCCCCCCACCCCTTGCGGTCTCCTTCGCGAAACAATTACCCCTTTCACTAAACTGCTACAGTTCGCATATGTCCATCTTCAGCGCTAGAAAGTCGAAGTGAACCGAAAACGCAAATGACAACGTAAAGACTGTGGTATTTTTTCGTACGCTTGGTAAGTGATGCGATACGTGCACACAAAATAATACACGTAAAGTGCTGTTGTGAAAGATCAGGCACAAAAAAAGTACTTTTGACTCAAAAATAGTGATGCACACGACAAAACCTCAAAAATAAAGAAGAGCACATTTGGTTGATTGAGCTTGAAATACTGCCTCTCATTTTTGTATGGCATTGATAAGGTTAATCTTCTTAACAGCGTATAAATTATCCGCCCCTTCTTATTCAGTTTGTTCAATGCCAACTTCTAGCTATTTATTGAAATGAAGAATTTCTAAATTCACTCGTGCGAAGACACTGCGCCTTATTTCAGGTTGTCCGTGTCCTTTTTATTCGACCGGCGAGAATATTTCAATTTAGATAAATAGAAACGTCCCGCGCCCTATTACATTTATTTCCGCCGCTATGCAAAAAGCATATTCTGTTCCTATTGCTCACAAAGGCCGCTTGTACACGTCTTAAACAAAAAAACAAAAAAACTTCTTGTATACATATGCAAGAAAGTCCCGTCCAAAACTTCAGTTCGCTGGTTCAGTGAACAAAAGCTAGCGGTTTTACTCCATTGCTTTCCATTCCATAGAGCCTTCACCGTCTATTCTCTGGCAGTCGGTCTGAAGATAGCTTCCGCGTAAGCTTACTGGCTTCTCATTTGCTGCATTCGTCCCTTTTTACTTCCAAAGCCAGTCCAGGTTATTTTCATTTCGTTCAGTCCGATTCAACGGGACAAGGTTCTTTCCCTTTTTAAATCATTCCTTCGAGATCCGTTTCATTCTTAATAAACAGCTCCACCTCATAGTCATCACTTTGCCCGATGTCTCTCCCTGTTAGCTATCCTTTCTGGCCGGCTCCGGATCCACACCCTGCGATGAGGAATGTTCCAACAGCAATTCCAAAGCGGGGGTGTCTTAAACACGGAATATTGGGAGGAGACACATTACTTGACGCTGCTTTCGCGCATAAATTTTTAAACGCTAACTGGCGTACTATCTGCAGTGTCGCAGAAAGGTATAAGACATGTGACATTGGTTTATCCAAGTCGATGAAGTGTATTTAAATTGTACTAGTAATTGCATTTTTAAAACCCTTACAGAAGTAGATACCCCGTTCTAAAATAGTTGCGCCATCGAACCGGTCCTCTCCATTTATAGTAACCCAGCAGATATACATACTATGTATATATAGATCATGGACAATTGCGCGACCTCGATTGCGCGTCCCCATACATACACTCGCGAACCCCAAAATGACAGCAGTGACATCTACAACTTCATTTATTTAAGTTGTAGATGTTTCCGCAAGTGTACACGCAAACAATGAAACCGAAAAGTAAACACACTAGCTTCACATTATTAAAGTAACTCCATCAGCACAATGAATGTGGGATCTGGTAAGTCTGTGCATAAGATCAGTCAAGAAAATAATATTCTTAATTCTGAAGACCTTCAAATGACAGTATCGTGGACATCTAAACTTTACCATTCAAAGACAGAAACAGGTTTGCAAAAAATGAAATTCTAGCTCTTTGAATTAAAAGCCAGAGAGAATACCATTAGACAGACGTACGCCTCCGTTAGTTTAATTAAATGACATAAGTACTAGTAATTTTAAAGTTTTTCTTTTTAAGTATTCTTCCTTTGTTAATATATTAACTTTAAATAATAATAACTTTAAAGTAGTAGAACGCGCGCACAAGTTTCTTCCCTCAGCTATCTCCCTCCCCTCTGCTTTTCAGATCATGAACACCACCCACCCTCTATGTGCGCGATCTCAGACGCTGTTGCTATCCGACGCAACGGCAGCTTATACGCAGTTGGTCAAATAAGGTTCAGTGGTAACTTGGATTGGTTAGGTGAGCAAAGTGGGCGGAGATATGGGAAGCGAATGCCCTGTTCCTGTTCTCTCCGTCGTTCCCGAGTGCAGAGCCACAATGACGTGCCTGAGGAAATGGTGAGGACTTCAGGTAGATACCCGGTAGGGGGTACGGGGGCGCGGGAGTGAGTGGATCTACAGCACTGACACGCACCCCATTCGATCACAATGAAAATTTAAATACCAGTGACTGAAAAATTAGATAACCATATATACATCAGCCTGTCAAACAAAGTGAAGTAAACAAAATGGACTGAATCAAGGGATTTTGCGCATGTAAATCTCATCTTTCGACTGCTCTTCCTTTCCTCTATGACGACTCTTCATACCTTGGTGTCATGTAAGAATTGTTCTGAAATCAGCAGGGTATTAACTAGTAATCTGGCTGAACATGGCGTATTAACAGTACATTTTAAACCCCACAAAATTAAAGCCAAGACCTCTCAAAGGTTCAAAATAAAACCATTTCATTATATTCAAGTAGTAAGAATTGGAAAAAAAAACCAAAACATTTGTTTTTGTTCCAATTTAAATGCACTGAATGAGTCCCTTCGTATGTTAACTTTAAATTACAAAATAAAGTAGTCAATCATAATCCTAATATTGTACGCCTGCTTCTTTTGAGCGACTGCTCAACAACCACCGAATTATTAACACGTAAAATTAAGCGTAATCAATTTTCATTCAACATATAGATAAAAAGCAACAGAAAATAGCCCAGGAATGAGGCTTTAATGCACGACTGGTTTTTCGTGTAACGGAAAAAACAATAGTTTCCATGTGTCAGATTGTATCGAAATGCAGTTTTTATTAAAAACGGGGATTTCTTTGATCCATGTTAGAGGACCGATTAAAAATAACGATATAGGTCATCAAATTGGAGATTCTGGATCATAAAGGTTTTACTCAGGTACATCGTACATCTTCTCAGCAAAATCAGAAGCATGTTAATCGACTGCTTTAACACTGTGTATAGGTTATTACTTTAGTATTTCAAATGCAATATGAACTGCATCATGTACAGATTTCACCTATGACAGTGGTTTGTTCTAGCTACAAGGGGGAAAAAAGCAGAAGTAATGCTAAAACAGTACTGCGACTGCATGTTGCAATTAATATAATTTTCAATTGCACATGTGGAATGGCAGCAACATACACTGTTCACAAAGAATCCTAACATGGGGGATGTGATCTATTCGTTTCTTTTCCCCCTCCCCTTAATGTACAGAATGGGGGAGGTACAAAACGAGGTTAAACCATGGCGTCATTCATGCCTCCATGGCAGTCAGTATATGCGTAATTCCCCTTCGGAAAAAAGTCAATCATGCACTTCATTGTTGACAGTGAGTGTCTTCATGCGGGGCTTGGGTAGTAGTCATGTATGTACCTTACTTGTACAGTAAGATTACCGTGTGCTCACTTAATTGCGCCGACATTGCCGATTTTTTATCTAAATACATCCATCCCTCTATTTCCTAACCGCTTATCCTGGTCCGGGTCTCGAGGTTTGAAAATACAGCACTAAGGGAACAAATTTCTAATTACGATCTGTCGAAGGAGTTGCTAAATGAAGTTAGAGATAGTTGAATTAAAGACAAATACGCATGAGATTTCCACATACGCCAGTTAACGCTGAAATGCTGAAGAATCCCTGGCCGAACCCCTTAATATTTCAAATGTTTCACTAATCCATTTTTGGATTTCGTTTGTTCCTTGTTTTCCATACTACTTCCTTTAAAAGTTTGTTAGCAGGTACTTGCATTCCCCCATCTCTAGGTGCACCCGAGCACTTTGAATACAAGCAATTATTGTGCGCGATTTAGAAACTGACTACGACAGGCTGCAGTTCAAAGTATCAAACAAAAATGTCACCTAATTATTTCTCATTTTATATTAGGTGACAAATCCTCATAAACCCTTTATTCGTTCGTACGTCATTTGATTTTGTATTGTACATGAATATATACAGTACATATAAGCTACATCACGGTGGGGAATACGACTATTCCAATAAATCACGTTTGCAGAGCTTCCAGACACCCGAGATTAAAAACGCAAGGCGAAGATTCCGGGACTCACGTGCCTCGCAGCAAAATTCCACCCGGCAACTACATACTGTACCATGGTAACAGGGCTGCCATTGGTCTTGACTGCGTTTTGAAATGACCAATAAGAAGGCCGGCAGCGGCTGATGCGTGTTGCTAGGTAAACATGATGCAGTGGGAAGATATGGTAGTCAAAACTCCACAGAAAAAAGATAGCGAGCACAAGAGGAACGGAGGGGTAACACAGCGGCGAATTACAATTACACTGCGGGAAGCTTGCCGGTGTTGTTTCAGTGCTGCTAAAGCTGGGAGAAGGATACAGAAACATTTCTGTTATTTGCGTTCTCCTGTTCGTTATTTTCAATTTTCATCTGTGTGGAATGACTATTTTCAAGTCAAAATAAAACTAAAACTAGCATTGAACTTGTAGTTAACCAGCAAGCTAATGCTAGGAGGCGGGTACATATCACGTGCAAGGTGCAGCTTCGCTATATTTTCCAACCTTATCTAGGGGCAGAATATCCAAAAATATATCATAGCTCTCATAGCCAACACTTTCCATTGGCAACCAGTCTATTCACCAACAGGAGAAACTTGTCAACTAAATAAGGTTACAGACTACAGTTTGACCCGGCGGTCGTAGAATTTCTGAAACCTGTCAGAAAGCAAGTATATAGAATTTTGTAAGTGTAGAACATTGTAATTGTATAAGGCAGGCAAATCTATCAACTTGTATGAATTAAACTAGGAATTAAAAACAGTAAATTCCCAGCAGAGCAAGCTGACCTAAGTTAACCGGCGCACTCCCGGTAAACGAATTTATTATGTAGAATTTATAACTGCCAGATATTATGAAAGTTATACATGCTTATTAAATTTACGTGACAAAATGGGAATACAGGCATACAAAAGCATAAATTAAGATGTGTTATGTCAGCTGTGCAACCTTTAAATGTCTCATCATACCTGAAATTTTAGGTATGACAATTCTGAGGTTATTTTCTCAATACAAACTAGAATATGGTGGTTCTTAAAATAATCAATATCACTTGTTATAATATGTGCATTTTCTTAAAATATTTTAAGGTAAACATTTCATGGCTTGTTAAACTAATTTTACGGTGGTTTTTGTCTTTCCTTCATATAACCAAGCTATGTAAAATTATGTGGTTAACATTGAAAGATGGATCAAAAATTGTTTGCAGCTATAGTTTAAAACTACATGCCACAAATATACATGCACTACTGCATACAAGACAAAGTACTGCCATGAAAGTTAAATATGTAAATGGTCACAAGTTCAACAATACTGAAGCTTGATGTTCACCCATAAATAGACACAGATCCTAACACAGCATAGAGGTGAACCACAGTCCACAAATGGATCAAGTGTTCATGCAAGGCTGTACAAGATGTTCACAGTTTTACATGCCACATATGATGCAGAGTTAATTGGCATTTCCACCATTTGCAATATCCTACAATAAAATTACCAAATACTAAATACTCATCACAGAAAAATCAAGGGATGCTGATGGTGGTTAGGAGGCCTCATAAAACTCAGTGAATCCATGTTTGATAATTTTGAGGGTCAGCCATGCCTAAAATGACAAATGGCCACCCAGATCTTACATATTCTTACATCAACCTCATATGCAGAACTGAAAATTTGTGGGAATTTCACATTTCCCGGGGACAGAAACTATACATTCAGTGTGGGCCCATGGGTTATTTTGTTGCATATGTATCTATTTGCTTAACCCTACCATTGAGGAAACTTATAGAAGACTCCTGAATGTGAATGTCATGAGGTTTTCTCAATCCCTTCCTTCTGTGCCAGCACAATCTTTCACCATACATATACTATGTATTAAAAATATGGACACAGACAGTAACCCGTGGGGTGTACTACAAAGCGAGTCTATTGGCTTAGCAAGGTTTCTTGAGGCTTACTTCAGTTTTGTGGCTCTCAGTTATACTGCCATTTACCACTGAGTGCTGCAATCAGGGTTAGATAACCCAGCTCAAGTGAGTTGACTCTGGGTATGTAAAACTTGCTTCTTAACTAGTACACCCCACCAAGTCAATGTTGGTTTGGCAACAATTATGGCTGATTTGTTCTCAGATCAGAATGCATATACTTATGTACATATATTTGATTATCCATTAATTTGATATTTAAATATTACAGGCTGTCCTTCCATGAAGAGGTCAACAAAAGTTTAAGCTAATATCAAAAAAAAAGCTGAAAGTGTTTAAGGTTCTCCAGATAAGACCACAGGCAAAAAAAAATAATGAATAATAATAATAATAATAATGAGAGGAGTTAAAAACCTTATCAAATAAAAACTATTGGACCAGGACTGAAAGGATGTACAGTAGATTAATGGCCTAAGGTAGAGATGTTGACCCTAAGGTTGAGATGTTGAATGTTGGCAGTTATCTCTGTTGCCTCTACTGGTCATGAAAAAAATAAAATCAATACACAAAAAAAAAGGGTGGAAAAACAAGTCCACACACTTGCACAAATCTAGCTGTTTACGGTAAACTATTTAAAACTTAGAGACTATACTTAATATCACTATGCAAATATCTTAGAATAAAAAAGTCTTTAATATTCGTTAACATTAGTTCTGTCAATACTCAGGTTAATGTTCTAGAAAACTGAGATGCTGCTTGTGTGTTTCAAGTTTTTGAATTTAAAAATAATCATTCTTTTGCTTAACGAAAATGATTTTGGGCAGAGCTTTACCCTGAATTGTTTTATTAGCATCAAAATTTGGCTAAATGTTTGTAGTCTATGTAGGCAGTAAACAAAATAATCAATACAGCATTTCAACTGTCAATCAAATAAGTTTTTGCCAGATTAATTTAACAAATCAATTATCTTAGGTTTCCTACCCTGTAAATCTCTCTTAATAGGCTATCATTTAAAGTCTGTGGGACAATTCCATATACAATTATTTTGTTTCAATTACACAACTCTACTCCAGCCTGTGAATTTCATTTGAAGGTGCCTGTGAAACTGCATATTAAACTTATTTACAAAAACAAAGTTTTTGCCACTGAAGCGCATTTAATATCAATGTAGGACATCACTATAATAATGATAGACCTAATGTAACCTGGCAATTTTTCCAATTTGCAATTACGTTTTAGCATTGATTAGTATCATGTGTTAATTGGGTAACATGGGTTAATTAATATTAATGTCACAGAAATTGCAGTATTTCATATGCTTAAATAGTTGAAAAATTTTGGGAACCATTTGGATTTTTGCATGAACGGTTCCTAAAATAGGATTTTCCTCCAAGTCATAATAAATAGTCAGTGAAACATTAACAGTGTCATATCTTTATTGAAAAAATGATTTAAACAATAAAGGTAATTGATGGAATAAAGTATGTGAACCTGTAGGATAATGATATCTTGAGAAGATGGTAATTAGAGTCAGATGTTCAAGTCCAGGTATGGGTATGACTTTTCCTGCCTCAAAAACAAAATTAAACAAACCCTCTCAATTTGGGTTACCTACTCTTCACAACAGGATTCCATTTAAGTGCAATATGGCTCATTCAAAAGACAGAACATCAGAAACAGTTGTTAAAGCTCAAATGACTGGGAAAAATTCATAAAATCATTTCTAATGACACGGAGCTGAATCTGTCCCTAAGTGAGGGCATCTTGCAGAGACGCCTCAAACAAGTAAAAACACTATGGCGACAGATAAGGATCTGCAGACATCTCTTGCACTTGGTGTTTATGGCCATTACCATACCAACTGTGAAGCATGGTGGAGGAAGTATAACTGGGTGGGGCTGCTTTGCTGGGTCAGGGCTTGGATGTCTTGCGATCATCAAGAGGCCAATGGATTCGAAGTTGTATACGGAAATTCCACCACAGAATGTCAGCACATCCATCTGTGATTTAAACCTCAAAAGAAGTTGTGTCATACAACATGATCCAATACACTGGACTAAGTGAACAACAAAGTGGCTCAAACAAGAAATTGTTTTAAAATGCCAAGTTGAGTGCTGACCTGAATGCCATTAGAATGCAATAGCATGATCTAAATCACGCCGTTCAAGCAAGATATAATAAAAAATTACAAACTGTAACATGTATATATTTCTATATTATCAGTCCCAGTCAAGACTGGGAAAATATAGTACAAAGGAACTGGGTAGAATGCCTCCTAAATACTGCACAGGCAACTTCATAAAGTGTCTGCTTCAAGCCATTGCCAAAAAAGGATGTTCCAGAGATGTTTCACTAAATGCTTAATACAAGGCTTCACATTCGCCCCCCTTTCACTCTGGTAAAGCCATTTCATCATTAAAGATATTGTAATGTAAAATGTTGTGCATGTTGACTGTCAAGAGAAAATTTATATGTAGATCAGATTTCATTTTAGGAGCAATTCATGCAGAAATTCAGATATTGAAAGGTTCACAAACTTTCCTCACAACTGTAGATCAGTGCTAAACTACTCATCACTGTATCAGCTGGTTAATTGCCTCACTAACTACAGATGCAGTTAACATTATCATCACTCTTGCTGTTCCTACAAGTACCACTGAGAAAGTACAGAAAGGTTGCAATATTAACCCCTTGGTACCAGCTACAGGTCCAGGAAGTTTCTCAGGTAATGATCTTCCTCTTTCTGGAGAATGTGGGGGGGGGGGTGTCTGCCACAAATTAACCTGTACTTGTACTTACCTCCTAATGGCAGGCACAGTGAGTGTATTGGCAACAACAGCATCCTGTATACTGTGAAATCACACCTCTTATTGCTTCTATACCGTGCATATAATTTAATCTGTCAAGCCAGCCAAAATCTCTGGTAACTCTGGCTATTTTACTCTAGCTATGCCAGCTAACAACTGGTATACTGGCTGGCAAAAGAAATGGGGAGACATGTTAGCTCAAATGCACTTTGGACATTGCATTCAAGAAAAGTCTGTGTCACACTCCCAGGAACTTGATTGTCCAATCAATTACAGCTGCATTTGTGACCATACACATGCACTATACAAGTAAATGTGTCCAAGTACACATAGTTAAGTTCCTTCATTCACTGGAAGGTAGAGTCACACAACCAGATAATGAATACATGTTTCGGACACAATCCAAAGCCCATTATCTGTGAAATACCTTAGATACATTTATTTGAACGAAGTTAACCTGAGCAAAGTGCTGGGTAATGCTTAAAGATATACCAGCCAGAAAATGTGCACATGGATACTGTTCACTTCCTCGTTACCACACCCCTGGACCCATGATCATCACCCATGCCTTCCTGGAAACCACCTTATATCAAGGATAATCCTCCTGCACATGTGATCCAAAGCACACAAAATGTCCAGCTTCAAACTAACAGAAAAACCAAAACTGTTAGGAACTCGTGTATCTGCCTGAATCTTTGATTAGTCTGAATCTGCATTTGACTAATCACTCAGGTGCGTCTTACGTCTGAGTGTTTTAACATGAGGCTGCTGCTGATACCACCACCATGCATGACCCACTTTCAACTCCCTATGAGGAAGAAACACTGACCCACCACTGTCCCTGATACAGGTCCCATTCACACTGCACTACTATCCCTGATACAATTCCTACATGTTCATCTACAGAATATTGGCATCAGAATTCTACAAGTATGTAAATATCATGCTGAAAATGGGTCTTTATACTACATATCATTAAATAAAGTTATCCTTTAAAAGCACTTTGCACTCTTATACAGCACATTACACCAAATAGTTCCCACATGACTATATACATAACGTTCATTGATCATTTCATTAGATAGCACATGGCTATACCACTCACAAGCCAGATCTGATACAGAGGTTAGCTCCCTTAAACACGATGTGCTGCTACATTTCCCATGTGAGAAAGGAAACTCATAGGAGCTATTCATCATAAAGTTTAAAGGCATGCATAATACTAGGGATGAGCTGACCAGATAATCGGTTGCTCGGTTATTGGGGGGGGGGGGGGGGGTGCACAGGCAAGCCTCGTCACACATTACCAAATCGGCATTTTGTTTCAGAATATTTCTTTAGGGGATCAGAGCATTAGTTTCACAGTTTGAAAAATTTTTAAATGACTATATTACATATGGCATACAAGTGGCTTGAAAGTTCAGCGTGAGAAGTACTACGACTAACAGAATGAAAGCGCACTATAGTGTGAATGCAAACGGGTTTACGTCATAAACAAAGTTTCTATATCCTCTCAACTTGCACTACTCCAGATAACTTTATAATATGGCACAGCCACAATACAAAAAAAAGTAGAAACAGTAGCCAGAATAGGCCAAAAACATCTCAACAGAACTCAATACACAGTCAAAACAAACTCCATCCAATTAGCATTGGCTGATATTAAAGGCTGCAGTATAAGGATCAGAGATGAAAAAGCAATATCAAGCCATCCACACATAATAAGCTTACATACCCCAGCTTCAAAGAAACATGTCTACGTTTATAATAAATGGTATGTTCTACATGCCTTAAACAACAGGAAACAGTGTCACTCCATTTCTAAGCACAGGCTGGAGGATCTAAAAACATTTTGGATGACAGTCTTAGCTCCTTGTGCAATAGAATGTTTTGTAGCATTGGTTCATCCAAGCTAGTGAGATTGCAAATCCCCGTCAAAAAAAAAAGCATGGTCACCTAAACGGACTTCCAACTCCAATGCCATACCCTACCAATGGTTCAACCACAAGATAAACCAACCCAGGACATAGGCCTGACTGGGACATTCAAAAAGACCCATACACATTTTCACAAAAACCATAAGGCATTTGATTAGTATGTCCTGCATATGGGGAAAAACTGGCAATTTTGACCATCAGCTCTCCAACACTTAGCCCTAAAGGTTCACTTCTCTCCCCCACCTACCTAAAATTCCTCAGTTGAGAGTACACTGAGTAGGCCTATCTTACACAAGTCACTTCCTATGAGAAGTCATTTGGTCTAAAATTAATCACAGAGTAAGCTTAAATCAAACAGAGCTTAGGAACACAGGTCACATTTAATCAGAGTAATTGTCATTAACTGTTGAAAACAATATCTATTAAATTATAAATGGCAAGCAATAGTTAAAATTTACCTCAAAGCTATTCCTGTGATTTTTTTCCCCAAATTAATTCAAATAGTCATTTATCACCCTTTAAGCAAGAACTGCTTATGGAAAATGTACAAGATGTTGCATTTATATTAGAATTTACCTCTCACAGTAACAAACAACTAAGTGAACAAGAGTAAAATGGTTATTACCTATAACCATCGGTAAATACTTAGTAGCAAGCATTTGGCAGGTGTGGATTGACTACCATCACGTACTTCAAGATAAAGGCATCTCCCAAAGACATCACCATACTCTCAGAAAGTTTTAGAAATAATGAATGATTATATCCCATAAAAATAGAATACAGTATGACTGAGGATGGTATGAGTAAAGAGGAAAACTGCACACAGTAACCCTACAGAATGAAGGCTGTGGATATAAAAGTCTATATGCTCTGTCTGCTACTACTCTAGTCTTCAGGAGGTTATAGATACACAGGATGAGAAGTGAGAAGAGCATTGATAAAGCAATGTTATTCGGGGCCACACAAATTCATGGAACTTTCAGTATACTTTATAAAGGACATTATCTTATTAATATACATGATGACTTCAGTATGTTTAAATTGCCTTCAACCAACACAGAAACCCAATAAACAACTGGAGAAGAAACAAAGGGCAACAAGAGACTGCTGTGCATAAATCTTTGCAAAGAAACTCAAACCCCTAGGTCTATCTTAGTGCACCATCACAGAACAAACAAACTACAGAGTGAGTTGTGGATAATAAAAAAAAAAAAAACAAAAAAAAAAACGCATCGACAATGAACCGATTTCATTCATAAAAGGACAATCTAGTGAAGGGCTGGATCAAGGCTTACTTAACTGATGAAGTAAATTCTATTTTTGGAACTGCTTTCTCCCTTATCTTAATATTTTATGATGTTGATGTCTTGTGCTTACCCCCCCACAGCACCCGCTTTCTGCTGTTATCTGCAATCCTCACTCTCCCCATTATTAATTTTCCCCCTTTACCTAGTCTTTCTTTGCTCTACTCTTTTCTCCATCTCCTCTCTCCCTCCCTCTCAGCACTGTTTTAAGCAGGTCAGCAGGCAGGGCTGATGAGGGGAAAAAAGCAGCACCAAGGAGAGCAACCGCTTCCTGCACGTGCTATTCCTCAAATGTCTGCATGCACACACAGTGCCTAGCTCTGACTGACACACAGAGGTTCATGTGCATGCATACGCAGTGCCTAAAACGAGACCAACATGCACTGCAAATACATTCTGTTCCAGCCCAAAGCACAACTGTTTTACCTTAGACTTGCATGCTTCAGGCTCTGCTGTGAATAACTTAACTGGCTGCATTCTCTTGGTGTTTGGGCTCTGCTCTGGTGCATTAGTGAGACACAGACAGTAAAGGACAAACCCAAGAATGCAGAGAACTGGGATAATTATCACTGGCCTGTGAATGGAGCACAGAAATACAATAACTTTGAAGGTATTTACCACATATACTAGCTACTTTCTTTGCTGACGTCCAACTGGGATCACAGCTATCGCTGCACACTGTTGTACTGTCCATGACCGAGCATAGAGAACAACCCAGCCATGCTGCTGACATTTGCAGCCAAATGCTGACCCTGACTTACACCATCACAGTGCAGAGAGACTGCAGAGACTGTAGCTTGGTGGGAGTGGCTCACTCAAGCAGTTCAGACAACACTCACATAGCTTTCTGATACAATGCCACTGCACTAACATAGAGCTTCACAAGATTACTAGTATATGAAGTTGCATAAGCTGGATACTGCAGGAATAAATGGACTCCTATGCATGTGCTGCCAATCAAATCTAAATGTCACATTACAATTTTATTGAAACACTGTGTTCTAACTGGCTTCTTACAGTTCTCCAATACCACAAGGATAGTATGGCCTTCCAGTCACAGGCTAGAGCCCAACATAATTAAAACCCATTACTGCTCCAAGGCACATTCTAACACAGGAGAATTCACTTGAGGAGAGAGCAGATATCCCTATCCCTAACATGGCACAGGCCATATCAACAGCTATGGCCTGTGCCACAGCACCACATATAATCTTGTCATCTAGCAGATCACTGATTCAAATTAAGTAATTAATTGCCAAAAAACCACCAAAATAATTACCATCTTTAAAGCAACCAATGGCACTAGTTTTCTTAGTCAATTTTGCCTGGGGGGAGGATCAGTTTTGCTTAACCATGGAAGATGCTGACAGAACAGTATATGCACATATTTCAAGGCCTTTTCTTGTGCAAATCTGGGATCCAAAAGAGAACAAAAAGGACAAATGAGAATCTGACAAACACCTGTAGTTTACAGCCCGACCCCCCATCACTGTACACCAATCAGGAGCCAGGACAGTGGATATTTTTATAAGAGTGGATAAAAACAATGATTGGCACTTGTTGATCCTGCCTCCCACCAGTAAGGAAATTTGTATGTATGCACCTTTCACCACTAAAATATAAGCCACGTGGACAAAACTGTGTTGCAGCTGGACACTATATAGTGTTGTTAAAAGGACAGGAACCAAGAGACCATGGAAGTCTTTGAACCATGGGCAAGGTTAGCCGGACTGTGGGAAGTATAGTAAGCCCTGACACTGTAGGATTATAATGTACTTAGTCATAGTTTGGAAATAGCCTTCAAATGTGTTAAATTGTCCAGAACATTTAGTCTAAACAATGTACACACATCGCTGCATAACAAAGACAAATTTTACACCCAACTGAAAAGAAAGTCTTCAGGCCTATATGACTACTTCCAACACAGAAACTGAGCATTGAAACAATGATCTAGTCGGACACCAACAGAACAAGTGTGTACAGGGGTCAGTTGATCCAATGAAGCAAAACTTACAAACTTCCCATTTTACCTCTCAATAATACTAGATAACAACAGGGAAGGAGAATGAAAAGAAAGAAAGAAAGAAACCTGGAGAGGTCATCCATCCCTTGCAGCTTGTCTGGTTGCTCCTAGCAACAGCAGAGGGTGAGTGGTATCTCTGGACGTCTCTTGGTTTTCTGGCTTGAAATGGAGATTTCCCCTACAGACTCACATACATCGCTCTATTTGGAATACTGTCAAATCTAACCATTACAAATTACAATACCAGGCACCTCCACAATGGTTAGTTTTCGCTGTTGGTTTTTGAGGTTCACACACAATTTGAATAGACAGAACACATGCCACATAGGAGGTGCATTACAAACTATTACTTATAAAGGTCATTTGTAATTTAGTATCATTATCGCCAGAATCAGTAAAAAGATTCTTGTGCATCAGTGGAGAATTGCAGAATATTCCCTTTTGGATGAAGGTCAAGAGTTTTCATAGGATAGCATACTTTGCTTTGGTGTATTCTGCAGGAAATCAGTCTATATCAAATTCCCAGATCTGATTTGCAAAGGAACAGAGATTAAGTAGTATGTTTTATGATCAGCAATACAAGGCAGAGAAAATATCATGAGAGAATGTCAGAAATTACAATTAAACTTAAAAAAAAATCCATGGCTATGACAGATGCACTGCATATAAAATGAACTGAAATTAAGAAAATAATCAGATTGGAGTATATTTATCAAGATCAAAACAGTTGGGGTAGCAATCAGGATGGATACAGTACTGTGCTCCAATGTAAAAGCTGATTGATGCAGCCTGTGTTTATTAGTCTTAAAAAGCAAAACACTGATCACTGATTTAACAGAATTCAATGTTTACGTCCATTGGTAAATCAAAATGAAATGTGAATTTTAAGTAGTTTATAATCTCAGACCCAGTATACACTAATGTTCTTATTGACTACTGACTTGCTTGGTACTTTTGATTTCCTTTAATTTACTGTACATTTGTTTCTTTGTTACAGAGGATGGAGATAATTCTATTCATAAGAGTTCCAGATAATTGAAACGCTAAATATTTCAGATTAAAAGTTAAGAATTCCAAAAGAGTGGGCCTCATTCATTTCCACACAGCCCATAGTTTTTCTTTAACCTTCAAAATTCACACAGCAAATTTAAAAATTCACAATAGTAAGACCTTTTCAGGTGACCTGTACCAACAACATTCACTCATTAAATAGACATTTTATGACTCAAACTAATGGAAATAGATGCAGTATAAGCTGAACAATCCATGCAAAGGCCCTGCAGATCATTTAAGCATCTAGGCAATGTGAAGTAAAAGCTAAGAAGCTAGACACCAATGAAGGAGTTAGATTTATAGCAGATAATGGAAATGCACCATTACAATTAATCTTCACAGACATTATGTCTATAATCTCTATAGCCCCAAAGATCATGCAAGCCAACAGCAAAGGCTTGGACAGGTGAGCAATTCATTTGGAAAAACAGCTCTTCATGCTAAAAAGACTGATGCCTGCAAAAGATGGGTTCATTTGAAGGCACAACCAAATCAACTATTAAAGAGCGATGCTTCTGACAGATCGAGGGAGCAGGAGAGGGAGGGGGGAGGTCAAAACCACACAGGAACAAACAGGGACAAAAATAGAAGGAGGGGTGCTGGTAGTTTGTGTGCAAATGTCTGCAGCTGAAAGGAACTCAGTCGACTCAGTGCTCCAAGAGACAGAAGTTACCCAACATCAAGAGACATTTGGTGTTGTTGATTACTTTCCTAACAACCTAGCACCTCTGACATTTTGCAACTCCTTCCTGCTCAAAGCACAAGTCTCAGCATACACGGAAATCAATCTCCACAGCTATAACTATTAAGACCCTGGATACACTGTAATTAAAGTTCATTGTGTGTGTTTTAAATAAGCGAACAGGAATCATGAACTTGTGATAAAATGGACAGTTTCCCGTCTTAACCTCAAAATAAAATCACTGAGTAACTAGGGAGGCCCTCTCAGACTAGTCTAAGAAAACAATCAAGCAGATCTGCTTACTAAGTTTAGGCTAACAGAAGAAAGCAAAGATGTGGACTGCAAGGCTTGATTGGGTGATGGGGACATCCAATAGGAGTACCGTGACAATTGTTTCTGCCACACACAAGGCACACTGCACAGACAAAACATGAGGCTACACAGGGAATACTTAAAAGATAAATGATTGTGTGCATGTAAAGTTTCATGTACAAGTGTACCAAAATATTTTGCCCCCAAAACTCTGAAATCTTGGTAAAAATTGCTCAAAGAAGCAGATTGGCACAAAAAGTCAATTCATCATTCAGATGACCTTTCAAAAACCCACATAAGGAATGAGTGCTAGCCAGCAATCTTATACATTCATAGAAATCCAACAACTCAGTTTCATAGACTGAAGTCACTCTGTCACTGTTTTGAATAGAATGTCTGCCACCAATGCCAAAATAAATCTCTCAGGGTATCACTCACAATGAACAGAAACTCAGAGCAATAAAAGAAGGTAAAATGCTGCTGAAAACATGAAGTCTGCGGTCATTTTGTACTATGTAGGATTACATTTTTTCAGTAGAATTTTCAAAATTCACTTTGATGAAATCATAAAACTGCACAATCATTACTGTGAATCATTTGTCAGTTTAAGCAAGTATATTTCATTAATGAAAATTTTAACAGGTTTGTAAGCTGTCCCGGTAATCATCTCATAGTGAGCATTGTCGGCCGTTTTAGTTTCTCCAGACCAATCCATTTCTTCACGTGTTATATTAATGACCATCAGCATTCCACCTTCCACCACAAAAATTGGTTTATTAAATTCTTTCTGAAAAAATAAATTCTGCAGATTAAAATGTTACAAATATACTTAATTGCATTTTTAGGATTATTGTTTATGGAGCTAACGGGTAAGCATACTGCTATTACAAATTGTTTTGCGGTAACCCAAAGAGGCAGAAAATAAGGAAAAGTATCCATTTTGACCCGGCGTGCTATTTCAGCACCACCTCTAGTCCAGAGCGGCTTGCAACATAGCGAAACGTTCACATAAGGGTGTGAAGCTAATAGGTTGGGTGCGGAAGGGTGCACTTTACTAATGGGACAAAGGTATTAAAACGAAACACTAATACTAACCATAGACTTTCTCTGGAAGGATACAGACATCTGCGATTCAAACCTTATGCATAGGCACGTACGGAGATTCAAACAAAAATGTTACTCTAAATTACCGAAATATTCCAAATAGCCAAAACGTGGTTTTCTGATTAAATTAACAATCAAAGATATTGTACGTGCCTCTAGGTATCTAATATACATTTCCACGGGCTCGTTGTAGTTTTCAAAATACAATATCCAACGTTGCACGGGATTGTAGCAATCTCTGCAAAACAAATGCATTACATGCAACCCTGCAGTTTCATACAAAAAATGCGATTCAGAAAAAGAAAACTAAACGAGCAAAATTAGATCTGTTGCGTTTTAAACATACGAACTGGTTTTAAAATATATGACCCAGACCGACATATTAACACCAGAAGCTACTGAAAGTCACAGTTAGCTTAAATAGCCACGCATGTGACATATTAAGCACACCAACATATCTCAGATATGCACACATGAAACTACAAACATTATTCGGATAGCTCGGGTCTACATAAATGAGATAGCCAACAGTCTTTTCGTTTTCCCATATGTCAATTTCAATGTGACGAGAAATTAACATATTTAACTGCTAATTTGATCCCTAGCTGATCAGCTAACTTGTTAGATGGCTGGTAGAATGTGAACGCTCCAACGTTTATGTTATCAAGGCTAAGTAACCAGATGGTAATTTACATAAGTTGCAGCCTGAAGTAAATCCATCCCTACTACTGTATCGTTAAGCATATGCATTAATAAATTTAATTATAAACTTCGTTCACAAGACACAGGAAGACCTACTCGCGCCCTACGTGAAGTGGACACCGGCTTGTGAGAAGTGACAGCGCCGAAAATGCCCATCGCTCTCCTTTGCCCTCCTCCCAGCTCCTCGGCACTGAACGGCCTGCAAATCCGGCACCCATTTGCTAGAAAACGGTGTTCTCAAAGCTCGACACATACAAAACACATTACTATAACGGCAGTGCTAAAGCAAACAAGTTGACTTGTTTAAAACCCAGCAACACACGTCAACACATTGCCACTTGCTTGCGTTTGTGCATTCTTAAAAGGTTTAGTGTGTTCTTACCTCAGGCGGCGGGTCTTTTCCAGCTTTCCGGAGCAGCCATTATCAGTATTCCCTCTCACTCCGTCCTAACCTCCTCTAGGTAGCTAGCTACCGGACTGATTCAAAACCCGGTCAACGAACCCCCTCCCCCCCAGCCTCCACCTTTGTAACGGTTACAAACCTTTTCTAAACAAAATGACTACCTATATGTAAAATGAGTTCCCGCTCCTATGCGTGTCCCTATCAAAGCGGTCTCTCCAGCAGCAGCAGCACTGAACACAGACAGTTCTCGATATCGGCGTCCTCAGGTCGGTGCAGTACTTCAACGGGTTAGTGCTGGACAGGTACCCAGCTAGATACGAAGTTACCAAGCTTGCTAGTTTATAGGACGTACACTGCAGCAAAAGGCTTTCTTCTCCCTTCTTCGGTCTCAAGATAATTTTTCTCCCCCTGTCAAACAAACCTTAACTAGCCGGGTGGATATTGGTAACTAACAGCAACATCAGCTAGCCAGTTATCAGAGAAAGTGTTTCTTGCGGTGCAGGAAGGAGGTGAAGGGGGAGAATGTTTTTTAATTAAAAAAAAAAAAAAAGAAACTGAGAAAATAAAATTGGGGTATTTGTACCACACCGCTACGGCTAGCGATGTGCAATCGCTAGGGACCCCCCCCTCTGCCGGATAATCTCGCTTCGCCTACAGTGAGAGAGGGTCTGGCCGGCTCGCGCGCGCGCGCGCTCCCGTTAAAGTCGTGCGCTCCCGCGCTTTAGCGTTACGGTTAGCTCAATGAAGTTTCCCCCACAAAATGGCGGCCAAAACAAACCCGTAGCTGGCAACAGTAACCGCTACCGCAGATGAACCAATGCTGAAATCACCGCATACACAAAGAAAATCGAGGCGCGAATGGGTCGCGTCTATAAATACGCGTGAACTGACATAATGATGTGACATTTATTTGGAAAAAATATTAATCGTGCAATCTAGCAGACACATTATCAACTTGTGCGAGCAACATGGCTAGCAATTTGTATGTCTACACAGAAAATATATCGGAATGTTTTCTCCGTATACCACATGATTAAGGGAAACTCGGGCTTAATTCGATTTTATGTTGAATGTTTAATTTTATCTAGCTTCATAAGCACTTCCGTAACAGTAGATCTATGTAGTTTATTGCAAACATTATGCCTTAGATGTGTAATATTGCATTCATCTGTTTAACTGTATTTTGTCAGAGGCGTTTGCCAATATAGAAATGTATAGCGCTAGATTCTTTAGTAACCTTCTATTCCAGATGTTTGTGCTCTGTTTTTGCGAAAATTGTGTTTTCAGTATCAGAACACATCCATAGTTTTTATATTGCTTTTATATACGATTAACTTGACCTCCTGTGGAATCTTGTACTAACTTGAATCTGAATGCAAGCACTGATTTTTTCCACCGCCTAAAACCTGAATCTAACTGATTTATAACTTAATATGCGTTGTCTGTACTTAACACAAGTGTAGGAGTTTGACTGATAACGAAAGCAGGATTCTAGTGTTATTTCCGATTTTTCTGTTGAATTTCCCGCCTTGGTGTGGCGTCTTTCCTGCTCCTTCACTCACACAAAATGGCGGCGATTACCTCCATAAGGGAAGCTCTAGGGAGCTTTATATTCCTAAAGAACTTCTTAGCCTATCGTTCAAACATCGGACAGGTTTTTAAACAACACATTTCCAAAATGTATTAACGAAATCATGTATTAAAATTTAAATTACTTTCTAAGTTTACCATCTTGGCAGAACTGCTTTTCTGAACAGCACAGCGCCTTCATCCCTTAATATAGCGCAATAGTTCCCAAAATTGATCGTCGGTTTGACAGTTAATTCGTTACCATTTAACATTTTTGAACGGACTTATCTCGGGTACTAGTACAGCTTATCAACAGGATTCCTAGAGATTGAGAACATATGACATACAGTTCAATTTCTGAAAGTCCCTTAAGCAAAAATTAAATGGTGCTCTATCGGCAAAAATCAGCAGACAATATACCAAGTTTCACCTTTCTAATTAAGACTTGGAAAAACCCTGGGAACATTGTTGCAAGACGATATTTGATTTCATTTCCTTGCTAACATCAATTGAAAACGAAGCACAAATCCTAGAGAATGGAATAGTCCTGTGCATAAGCCATTGAATGGAATAGAACCTAGCCAGGATAAAGAAGGGACACTGGCAGGTGTATTATAGTAGCCAACTTTACAAAAGTGGCAGGAGGTTATGGCTATGAGGTTAAAATTCCACAGCAATATTGAACATCAGCAGTTCATCTTAAAACATCTATTTTTAGGAAAAATTGTTCATTTAATTTTAAAACAAAACCATATCTGTAGTCTAGCAAACCTATAGAATTATAAAGCCTATATTTACCCATTACAGGCGTCAACATAAACGTGTATTTAATGAAAAGCATCAGTCAGACGCCAGCCAATATACACAAACCAATAGATATCACACCCCCAAAACCAATTTAAAAATCCTCTACACCAAACTGAACCAAATATGCCCCACACAGCAGACGAAAAAGATCATTTGGAATTTTTTTTTTTTTTTTAAAAACACATTTTAGAATAAACAGCTGTTTGTGATGCAAAGTTTAGATATCCTAATTGTTTTGAAGTCCCAGGTGCAGGCAATGAAGCTTCACATTCTTCGCAATGAGGACAAGCCCAGAGATGCATGCTATTACAGGGAATAGAGTGTCAAGACTTGGCCATAGTTCTCCTGATGAAGAACTTTGCTACTCTCCGGTGATCTGAACAAAAGGAGTCTCTCCAAGCCACTGCCATCCATCCAAATTTATTTTTTCTGCTTTGGGGGTGGTCTAGAGGAAAAAGTAGGAAGTAGTATTACTGCACAGAACTACTCAATTCATACAACTGCTACTGGGCAACTCTCACCTGCATTCCTAGCATAATTTATTTGGAAGTTATTTAATGCATTATCTGCCTTTACTACTACAGTCATTTCTGTAGACCTCAGGCTACTTTTGAAGAAATAATGGCCTGGACCTTGTTCAAAGATAAACAAAAATTCACATCTTTGTTGTGGCCTTACCTGTACACACCCACAACAACAGCATGGTCTCTCTCATAGGGCTCCAGTGTCAACTGTTCCTGTGGCTTCATGTTCTCAGCACTCATTTTTTTCACCTCTGCAGCAAATACTGCCTCAGGTGCAGCCGTTGAGTCTATGCAATTCGCCTGCAGAACATTTTAAGTTAGGATTTTAAAGTCTAGACTCATGTGAAAACAGGATATTTCAATTATATGAGCATTTTACATCAATTCTCAATATGAGCAACACAGTTTATCAAGATACCACCATGTAACACAAACCATTCAAATCATACGCTTCTCCCATAATGTACTGACTGACATACTGTAGCATGCATTCAGTTTATAATGTGGGTATTCTACCTTAATAGATATCACAAAGTGGCCTCCATTCTTGAGGAAATTGTGTGCATTGAGAGCCACAATTCTTGTCTGATCAGGCTGAGCCACATCAGCAAAGATGACATCTACCATTCCTGCCCAAACATGGGGAGTGAGAAAGTGAATATTAGTGATACAAGTTGACACATATGATCCCCATCCCTAGTGTTATCAGAAATAGCACAAATTGTAATTAAATTCATGTTACTGAAGACTTACCAACGAGCATGCGATACTTGTGTGGGTGCCGGGCATCCTCAATTATAGGAATAATATTAGTTCTCTTTTTGGCAACATTGAGAAGATCTCGCCCTGAGCGATGTGAGAACTCAACTGCATATACCAGTCCTTCCTAAAAATGGGAAGAAAAAAAAAACATCTGAGTTCTTGCAACTTCGCACTTGTCACAGGCGGCAGCAGCAGCTAAAGGTAGTTACTTACAGGCCCAACAATATCAGATACATGAGAGACTGTGGTCCCAGATGCTGCTCCAAGGTACATGACCTTTGCCCCTGGTTTTATGTGAATTTGGTCGACTCCCCCCAAAATGGCTGCTGCCAGTTTTGAGCGGAATGGATTCCATGCTCTGTACTCAATCTTTGTTTCTCCCTCCTGAGTAAAGGAAAATTGATAATCACAAGACAATTAATGGCACAAAGAAAACACATTACCCAATGACTAAAAAGGAATTAAACTGACCTCTACACTTATTCTTTTTTCACCATACACAGAATCCCCAATGACCATGTTTTTGGTGACCAGGGCATCCTCCTTACCACGACAAATGAATACTCCTGAAAAGGCAGACAGACATCCACAAAATACTAATTTTACTCAAAATCTTCAAAACAGATATATATTTAAAGGAAATTGGCAATCAAGGTTCCTACCTTCATGCCTGTGAGGTTCTACTGTTACTTTCTTGCCGCCCCTGAAGCCCCCACGACCCCCTCCCCTTCCTCCTCTGCCCCTGGGAGTTCCACGACCTCCCCCACGACCACGGAAGCCACCTTCACCAGGAGACCGGAACCCACCACCTGACAGGAGAGAATATTTTTTTGCTACGTGCCACTCAAAGTAGCACTTGGTCACAGAGCATACAAATGATGTCAGTAAAGCACACCAAAAGGTTTTACTTCAAATTGTCTCCTGTGCTCAGAACCATGCTCAGGATTTTTATAAGCCATTTTCAATAGATCCATTATCAGCAGCTCCTTTACAAGCACAAGTGAAACAGTAACTTTACTTGAATAAAATGTGAATATAAACTTACCTCCTCTCCCACCTCTGAATCCTCCTCGTCCACCTCGATCTCCAAAGCTTCCTCTTCCTCCACCTCGACTGCCAAAGCCTCCTCTACCACCACCACCCCTCGGACTGAATCCTACACAGGCAACAAGACAACTGTGTGAGAAACTATAGGAATGTACAGTATACATTAACAGAGCCTTTTCTATTTTGAGGAATGCTGGATACTGTTTTTATTACGTGTGCTGATAACGGACTCAAGTTCCCGGTTGGCAATGCGGAGTCCGTGGGAGCTTTGCAACCCTGTAGAATGTGTACTGAGTGTAGAGCCTGAATTCGGCAATAAACCTCGCACGTAAAAACCCACGCTGAGTTTGACCTCAAATACAAATAGATACCACAACAAACAACTTGTTCGAATAAAAGCACATTAATAGAAATTCAATTAAAATAAAGACCCCAACGTTAGTCTTCTAAACATTTCAAACAAACATAACAGGCAAAACATTTATATACAAATGTGGGGCGATGAAATCTGCATGGAAATTCCTGCCAAAATTGTTTGCACTTGTGAAATTCGCGGTTACCTTCGGCGAGGTTCTTCAATTCGCTAAGAGCACATGGCCATCTAAAAAAAGTACACTAAAGACAATGTCCCAGCTAACTTCCGAATAACTAGTCATTTTGAAGATAAAAGCTAAACCTATGAATGTCCGATATATTTCCCACAATAGACCGGTGAAACAACACGGATACCACGTGTAAGCCAAGCAGTTACTCTACTCAGACGACAAAAGGAAAAAAAAAAAAAGCAGGCTAAATAATTAGAAAGACGGACTACGAGCAACAACCAATGAGCAAAACCACCAGGTCGACACAATTTAAGTAATAACCAACTTAAAATCGTGAAACTACCAGTTCGAACCTACTTAAATAATAACTAACTTAATATGAACAAACAGCTTGGCTACGTTCTGCTACCAATCTGCGAAGTTAAAACTTCTTCCATTAAAGAATTTCCGCCAAAATCAATATTCATTTTCACAACTACTAACACATCTAGAACACTAATATAGTTTACAGCAGACATACCTGGTTTCATGCTCAAATTTTATGAATTTTCCTACAAAAACTACGCTGCCAAAGCCCTTCCGCCGACAATTTAGAAAGCACACCACTACCACGCCGAATGCCTATTCCCATAATTCCCTTTGTTATGAAACCAAAATGTTTGATCTGTGTCGCCACCTAGCTTGGATGACTAGTAACATGTATGGGACATCTCTGGACCTAAATTCCTATGCAGCCTATGTAATTAAAGCACATTAATTCCAAATTTTCAGAATCTTTTTGTTCACCAAACGTACAGTGTACACAGGATTTTTCCTTGGCAAAATTAGTATAGACCATGACTAGCAAAGAGTTTATGAGATGCAAACAACAATCATATAGAGAATATAGGCTATTCAGACAGCTACATTTTTGAGGCAAAGCATATTTTTCCACCGTTAAGTGTATATTTATACAGGACAAATTCTGTTACATTCACATGTTCAAACGTTAATTGCGAATCTTCCGTAGCACCTCCCGTTTCTAGTGATATGCCATATTCAACTAACGAGCAAATCAAACCAAATGAACGAAATTAACGTTCATTCGACTGGAATGCTAACCAGCACCTCTACAACTGTTCGGGAGATTAATGCTAGCGTTCTATCGTAACATTTTCAGTTCTAGGCCCTCACGCGGCGAAAGTAGAAAATGCAGTAATGCCTAATACAAAAGAGCAAAAGAAACAAGCAGCATAAATATAGAATAGAATCGAAACTGTGGTTTATATAACAAACAAGCAGATTATAAGAACGTAGATGAAAGTTACACTACCATACATATCACAGACTAACCACTTATCCTAGCTGGTCACGCACCTGGACCCTTTCCCAGGTAGATTAGGGTAAGGCTGGGGTATGCCTTGTACACTCATAATGTACATACACACTCACGATCATACATTAATTATATAACTATAATTATACTAATTATACACTAATTAGATACTAATTAGCCTAATCACATGTCTTTGGACTGTGGGAGGAATCTCATATACAATCACCACACACACAAAGGCAGAGGAGGACTCAGACTTCCAACCTTGGTGGTGTGAGGCAACAGTGCTGCCCACTGAAGCCCCATGCCTTCCAGATTACAATTCCTTAATTCGTAATTATGAGTGAAATAGGGTGGTTTTGTAAGCAGATCCTGTAGAAGCTTTTGTGATATTAATTGCATGTTATAGACCAAGGATAATATACTGTACATGGTATGCAAGTACACAAAATAATTATAGTGCATGGGGTTTTTCTGTCATAACCTTAAAAATGTGTACCTATTTTACATCATGAAAGTTGAAAACACAAGACATTTTTAATTTTTACAAGTGAGATAAGTGATAAGATGCAGATGCATACTTGCATATATCACTGATGTCAGCCTCTGACATACTGTTGTTGGTATTATAGTTTTTTATACTGGAAAATGTTTGAGCTTAAATATCTTGTAAATGAAGTGTTTTCTGGTTTTAGGTCATTCAAAAGTTGGTTTTCATCCAGGGTAATCCATTGGCTCAGTTGGTAGCACTATTACCTTACACATTGAGGACTCAGATTCTGCCCCTCTGTGTTTGTGTATGTGTCCAATTTGCATGTTCTTGTTAGGCTGCATAGGTATCCTCTTAGTACTCATATTTTCTGCTGCAGTCAGGAAACATGCAATTTAGCATCTCTAATTTGTACATTGGTACAAGTGTGCGTGCATAGACATTTCCTGCATCAGACTAGCATGGTATCCAAAGTGTTCCTTTAGGAACTGTGCAACCCTGTATTGGTGAAGTAGTTCAACTGGATGGTTTCATCGATCATAGTCCATTACAGGGGTACATTGTCAGTAATAGTTAACATAACAACATGGAAACCATTACATAAGTGTGGCAGTGATTCCACTCAACAACACCGAATTAAACTTCTAACAGCAGTTCCAATAACAGTGTAAACAGCAGTAGTATAACCCCAACTCGGAAAAAGTTGGGTTAGTATGGGGTTTTTGTTGTAATATTTTGTGTTTCACAGTGCGCCACACATTCTCAGTTGGGGACAGGTCAAGACTGCAGGCAGGCAAGCTGAGCACCCGCACCCTCTTCCTAAGCAGCCATGCCTTTGTAATGTATGCAAAATGTGGTTTTGCATTGTCTTGCTGAAATATGCATGGATGTGTATGGAAAAAATTTGTCTCAAAGAGAGCATATGTTGCTCCAAAATCTGTATGTGCTTTTTGGCAGTAAAAGTGCCTTCACAGAAGTGCCAGTTACCCTCACCCATGACACTGACACAACCCTATACCACAACAAATGTTGGCTTGTGGATTTGTTGCTGGTAACAGCCTGGATGGTCCTTTTCTTCTTTGGCCTGGAGTACAGAACATGCAATTCTTCCAAAAAATACCTAAAATGTTGATTCGTTTGGCCACAACAAACAACAGCACTATGTGATGATCCATTCTCGATGCCTTTAAGCCCAGAGAAGTAAATGGCACTTTTGGACACCGTTAACACACAGTTTCCTTTTTGCACAGTACAGTTGTAACCAGCATTTGTGGATGTAACTACATAGTGTTGCTTGGTAAAGGTTTGCCAAAGTACTCTTGAGCCCATGTGGTTATATCACTTATTGATAAACGACTGTTCTTGATGCAGTGCCATCTGAGGGATCAGAGATCACAGGCAGTCAGCTTAGGTTTGCACCCTTGCCCTTTACACACCGACATTTCTCCAGACGCTTTGAATCTTTTAATTGTATTTTGCATTGTTGAGGGTGAAATACCAAAATTCCTTCCGGGCTGTCAATGAAAAACATTCTTTTTAAACTTTTGAATGATTTTGTTATGCATTTGTGGGCAAACTGGCAATCCTTGGTTCATCTTTGCTTCAAAAGGGCTAGGCCTTTCCTGGATGCAGCTTTTATACCAAAGCATGATTGCAATCATCTGTTGAACATCATCTGTTTCAAATCGTATCATTAGTTTCTTTTTTAACTTGTCATTTGCATTACCCCATCCAAACTTTCTTTGAAATGTGTCGCAGGTCCGCAATGGCAGAAATGTATATTTACAAAAAAAAAGAAGACCCGGATAAACATTAAATATCTTGTCTGAATATTGTTTGTGATGGATTACAAATCAAAGTGAATTTAGAAATCACTGCTTTCTGTTTTTATTTGCATTTTCTATATTGTTCCAACTTTTTTCAAGTTTGGGTGGCAGTATTACTACTTTTAGCATGTGTAAGGTGAGAAGAGGATGTAGATGTTCCGTCTCAGGGTGAGGTTAAGGGATACGCTCTGCTGTGCCCCTGTATTTTAAAAAGTCTTTAAAGTATGAAGGAATCATTTTTTCACTAGAAAGAAACAACAGAAATTAGAAACAACATTTGAACTGTTGTCACTTGTTTTTGTCACTTCATCTTTTGCTAAAGCCAAAAAACCTGCATGGCATTTTTGCTGTAATCACTAGCTAATAAACTATTTCTTCCTCCAGTCTACATGTCACATCAATGTTTGCCAGCACAACAAACACAAATCTTTTATCCATTCTATATGTTCTGTATATAATTCTTGCATTTGTAGTCTTTCTTTGTGTATCATTAACGCCATTTCTTTTGGTATATCTTAAGGGGCATTGCATGGTTTCCCCTATAGGGTGTGTTTGTGGAAGTAGGAGCCTGAAGGAACATTCATTCAATCATTCATTCATTTTTCACCTCTTAAACCAGGTCCGTGTTGCGGGGGCAGCAGTATAGGCAGAGATGCCTATACTACGCTCTCCTCAGCCACCTCCTACAGCACCTTTGGGGCAATACCAAGGCGTTCCCAGGCAAACTCTCAGATGTAATCTCTCTTGTATGTCCTGGGTATGCCGCAGAATGTACTCCCAGTGGGACATGCTTGAAACACCACCCTTGGGTGGCATCCAGGAGGCATTATAGCTAGATGCCTAAACCATCTCAGCTGGCTTTTTTGATGCGGAAGTGCAGAGGTTCTACTTTGAGCCCCTCCAGAATATCTGAGCTCTTCATCCTATCTCTAAGACTGACCACAGACACCCTGCAGAGGAAGCTCATTTCCACCATTTGTATATACGATCTCATTCATTCAGACATTACCCAAAGCTCATGACCATATCAGTGAGGTGTAGGAACATAGATTGACCAATTAATCAAAAACTTCGCCTTTCAACTCAGCACTCTCTTCACCACAACAGAACAGTACAGCGTCCACATAACTGCTCATGATGCCCTGATCTGCCTGCCAATCTCCTGTTCCATTCTTCCCTCACTCATGAACAAGATCCCAAGATACTTAAACTCCTAAACTTGAGGCAGCAAATCATTCCCAGCCCAGAGAAGGCAATCCACCCTTTACCAGCTGTGAGCTATGGCCTCAGACTTGGAGGTGCTGATCTGCATCCCGGCTGCATTACACCTGGCTGCAAATCACCCCAGAGCAAGCTGGAGGTCACAGCCAGATAAAGGCAAGAGGACCAAATCATCTGCAAAGAGAAAAGGTGCTATCCTGAAGCTACAAAACTGGATACCCACCACCCTTCAGCTGCAGCTAGTATTTCTGTTCATAAAGATTATGAACAAAATTGGTAACAGAGGGCAGTCCGGGCAAAGTCTATGACCCACCAAGAATGAGTCTGACCTACAGCCACCAATGATAACTAAGCTCATGCTCTATGGCTTGTATGGCCAAATTTCCAAAGTCACTACTTTTCCGAATTCAAAGTTACTCTCACATGAATAGAAAAGACATATTTTATTTGTATTTCATCAGTGAAAACAGTTCCACATCATAAAATAAATATCACAATAAATTTGAAAAAGATCTGTGATCAAACTTAGGGAACAATTTGTAATACTTGACAGTTTTTGGTCTTAATTTGCCAATTTTTAAAAATTATTTGGCAACCACAACCAATCTGGCAACGTTGATAGACATTTTGCAAGATGGTGGGCTGGTCCAATGTAACTAAAACCCTGTGATGTCAGGTTGTTTGACTCGTCCAAAGACAAAGAGATGAAAGGATCGGTCAAGGCCTGGGTTAACAATGACCGCCACCAGTACTGTTAGCCAACAGGGTGCTTGTGGAAATTATGCTACTGTTGGCCAAAGGAGAAGAAGAGGAGGAAGGCATATCCGGAGGCAGGAGGAGAGGAGGAAGGTTAGGAGAGTAGAAGTGAGGGTAGGAACTTTGAATGTTGGCAGTATGACTGGTAAAGGGAGATAGCTAGGTGATATGATGGAAAGAAGGAAAGTTGATATATAGTGCATCCAAGAGACCAGATGGAAGGGGAGTAAGGCCAGGTGTATTAGAGATGGGTTCAAACTGTTCTACCATGGTGTGGGTGGGAAGAGAAATGGGGTAGGGGTTATCCTGAAGAAACAGCATTGTAAGAGTGTTTTGGTGGTGAAAAGAGTGTCGGACAGAGTGATGAGTATCGAGCTGGAAATTGAAGGTGTGATGATGAATGTTGTTAGTGCATATGCCCCGCAAGTTGGGTGTGAGATGGATGAGAAAGAAAAATTCTGGAGTGAGTTGGATGAAATTGTGGAGAGTGTACCCAAGGGAGAGAGACTGGTGTTTGGAACAGATCTCAGTGGGCATGTTGGTGAAGGGAACAGAGGGGATGAGGAGGTGTTGGGTAGGTATGGTGTCAAGGAGAGGAATGCAGAAGGTCAGATGGTAGTGGATTTTGCAAAAAGGATGTACATAGCTTTGATGAATACGTCTTTTAAAAAAGAGAGGAACACAGGGTGACGTACAAGAGTGGAGGAAGATGCACACAGGTGGATTATATCCTGTGCAGGAGGGTCAGTCTGAAGGAGATTGGAGACTGTAAAGTGGTGACAGGGGAAAGCGTAGTTAGGCAGCATAAGATGGTGGTCTGTAGGATGCCGTTGGAGATCAAGAAGAGGAGGAGAGTGAAGGCAGAGCCAAGGACCAAATGGTGGAAGTTGAAAAAAGAAGACTGTAAGGTGGCGTTCAGGGAGGAGTTAAGACAGGCAGTGGGTGGCAGTGAAGACTTATCGGAAAGCTGGGCAACTACAGCAAAAGTAGTAAGGGAGACAGCTAGAAAGGTGCTTGGAGTGACATCTGGTCAGAAGAAGGAGGACAAGGAAACCTGGTGGTGGAACAAGGAAATACAGGAGAGTATACAGAGGAACAGGTTGGCGAAGAAGTGGGATAGTCAGAGAGATGGAGAAAGTAGACAGGAGTACATGGAGATGAAGCATAAGGTGAAGAGAAAGGTGGTGAAGGCTAAACATAAGGCATATGGTAAGTTGTATGAGAGGCTGGATGCTAAGGAGGGAGAAAAGGACCTGTACCGATTGGCTAGGCTGAGGGACTGAGCTGGGAAAGATGTGCAGCAGGTTAGGGTGATAAAGGATAATGATGGAAACATACTCCCAAGTGAGGAGAGTGTGTTGAGCAGTTGGAAAGAGTACTTTGAGGGGCTGATGAACTAAGAGAATGAGAGAGAGAGAAGGTTGGATGATATAGAGATAGTGAATCAGGAAGTGCAATTGATTAGCAAGGAGGAAGTAAGGACAGCTATAAAGAGGATGAAAAATGAAAAGGCTGTTGGTCCAGATGACATAGCTGTGGAAGCATGGAGGTGTTTAGGAGAGATGGCAGTGGAGTTTCTAACCAGATTGTTTAATGCAAGCTTGGAAAGTGAGAGGATGCCTGAGGAGTGTAGAAGAAGTGTATTCGTACCGATTTTTAAGAGTAAGGGTGATGTGCAGAACTGTAGTAACTACAGAGGGATAAAATTGATTAGCCCCAGCATGAGGCTATGGGAAAGAGTAGTGGAAGCTAGGTTAAGAAGGGAGGTGATTACTAGTGAGGAGCAGTATGGTTTCATGCTGGGAAAGAGGACTACAGATGCGATGTATACTCTGAGGGTGTTCATGGAGAAGTAGAAAAGGTCAAAAGGAGTTGCAATGTGTCATTGTGGACTTAGAGAAAGCATATGACAGGGTGTCTAGAGAGGAGTTGTGGTATTGTATGTGGAAATCGGGAGTGGCAGAGAAGTATGTAAGAGTGGTGCAGGATATGTATAAGGGCAGTGTGACAGTGGTGAGGTCTGCAGTAGGAGTGATGGATGCATTCAATGTAGAGGTGGGATTACATCTAGGATCAGCTCTGAGCCCTTTCTTATTTGCAATGGTGATGGACAGGTTGGCAGATGAGATCAGGAGCCCCCATGGACTATGATGTTTGCGGATGACATTGTGATCTGTAGTGAGAGCAGTGAGCAGGTTGAGGATACCCTGGAGAGATGGAGGTATGCTCTAGAGGGGAGAGAAATGAAGGTCAGTAGGACTAAGACAGAATACATGTGTGTGAATGAGAGGGAAGACAGTGGAATGGTGAGGATGCAGGGAGCAGAGCTGGCAAAGGTGGATGAGTTTAAATACTTGGGGTCAACAGTTCA